>JAHKKF010536870.1:0-17271 GCA_019740295.1 Labeo calbasu | reverse complement strand
TTGGTTAAAAATTCTCAATGGTTGTGTAAAACAACACCCTTTTTACCTTGTCAAAATCAGCTCTGCAAAAATCATCTCATTCTGGTCGAGGCTGCTTTTAATGCAAATAAGCTCTGCTTGCCCCGCCCCTCTCTTCTCTCTGTAGAAAGACGAGCTTGTTTACTTTAGCCACATTTAGCTGCGTTTAGCCGCTAAACTTGCTAACTAGCACTTTAGGAAAGGCGATTGCAAAGGTTCATAAAAAATCCCTTATACTCACTTCTGCTGTAAGTGCAGCTGGATCACGAATGATTTGCGCGAACATAGATGAATATATGTAGATCGGGAGCCACATTCCCTTCACAAACAAACGTAATCTACTGCATCTTCAGCAGCTCAGATGTCGGGAGGTATCAATTGAAGGTATTCTTGTCTAACTTACATCCCTGATCCGGCATCGAAACAAAAGAGGTTGGACTGTTACAGCTCATCTGAGGTAAAACGCTCATGTCAATCAACTATCGTGGGAGCGACCTCTGTCGGTTTGATGCAACAACGACAGGCATCTTTGAATGGCTCGATTTAAAAAAGGGAATATTATTTTTACAGATTAATTAAAAACCACTGCATGGATTTTTATCATTATAGGGTAGATTTGTACATACACTGCCAACACACATTAATGTTCAAACAGCATGTAAAAGTGAACTTAGCATCCGATGACACCTTTAAGATCTGGATTACAGCGCACAAATAAAAGTTTCATTTTGCAATTATGATACGTGTTAGTGTATTTTATGGTTCTATTGTTAGTCACAGCATATCAGATGTGTCCCATCACGTTAATATTACATGAATGGTTAAACGATTAGGTTGAAAGTGTAGTCTTGTTGAAAACATAATGTCATTGGTATGACAAAATAAAAAACAACAATAATGAAATTAATGCTGCAGTTTTAATATTCATAAGGTTTCGTTTTTAGGTGTCGCTTGTATATATGAGTATTGTACGTTTAAATGCTGAAAATACGTAAGTATTTGTACGTTTAGATGCTGTAAAAATGTCAGTATTGTACGTTTTAGGGTCTGGAAAAATGTAAGTAAATGTACGTTTTGTAGAACTACATCTTATGTAAAATGCATACGAATTATCTTGAGATCACGTTGCAGCTGTGCACCGTCAGGCATATCTTTTTTTATACATATATATGACTGAAATTTAATTAGGCTTAATTAAGGATAATTGTAAACAACAGACAACTCCTTCAATACCGTTTTACAAGTTGGTTGAGACGTTGCTTAAGAGAAGCCCAGAGTGTGGCTGGAATCTAGACAAAGAAGCAGCTCAATTGGATTAGTGTTTGGTTTTGATGACTTTATTATTCTTGAATGAGTTGAATGAGTGGGTGTGTCCAAACATTTGACTGGTGGTGTATTTCTTGACAAGTTAGATACTGTACATAATGCTCTGCTGCAAAAAAGAGGCGGCCACAGCAAGGATTATGGGCAATGTGCCGGATGCCTTTCCAATGAGGCATCAGATATGTTTTAAGTTTCCACCTGTACAGAACCTGAGAACAGGATTAATGTGTCATCAGGTAGACTAAAGAAACTTACTCAGTATCACCATTTCCACTTCATCAACACGTCCAACAAATCCAGTCTTGTATCAACATGTGAAGAGCCCGCAAGAAAGGACCTGCCAAGCACAACAAACAGCTACACGTGTTCTGCTCTACCTCTTTGACTATTTGCATTTCAGACACCAACACAGGTCAATCAGACACATGACACAGAAAGTCCTTTCAGGAAAGAATATTAATATAATTGATGTAATTGAGTTTTCAAATACCTTTCAAGTATCAACTTTTCTTTAAAGGTGACGTATCATGAATGATATGCCTTTGTCCATATTTAAGTGCTATAACAACCCAAAACTATGTTTTGGTAAGCCTTTGTCTGCAGGGTTGTGAAAAAACAAAACAAACAAACCAAAAAAATAAAAAAAAAACAGTGTGTCAGATTTTGCTTCCCCCCGTGACGTAGTAAAGGGACCTGAGACTTTTATTACATATTGTAAAAACGGGGCATAATAGGTCTCCTTTAAATACTTTAGAATAATTTAAGAAATGTATAAAATACAACACTATCTCATGGCCATTTTGTACGTATTTTATGAGGATTTCTGATTCGTACAAATTTATACGATCTCACTTGTGTGAATTTGTACGATTTGTGATCCTGGACCACAAATCCAGTCATAAGGGTCATTCGTCTGAAAGTTGAATATAAGAAAAAGTATAAGCTTTCCATTAATGTATGGTTTGTTAGGATAGGACAACATTTGGCCAAGATATGACTATTTAAAAATCTGGAATCTGAGGGTGCAAAAATATCAAAATACTGAGAAAATTGCCTTTAAAGTTGTCCAAATCGAGTTTTTAGCAATGCATATCACTAATCAAACATTTTTTGATATAAGTTTACAAGTTTTATACAAGTTTTATACAAGTTTTGATATATTTACAGTAGGAAACTTACAAAATATCTTCATGGAACATGATCTTTACTTAAAATCCTAATGATTTTTGGCATAAAAGAAAAATCTATATTTTTTGACCCATACAGTGTATTTTTGGCTATTGCTACAAATATAGAAAATATACAAAAATATGTGTGATTTAGCAAAAATCGTACGAATTTGTGCAAATGAGTCATACGAATTAGCCACCTTGTAAAATATGTACAAATTACCATGAGATCGGGTTGACAAAATAGCCAAATGTTGAGTATACAGATGTAAGTTCAATTATTTAATCTCATTGATATTGTGGAGAAACAATCAATGTGAGTAGAAGATCTAATCTGGATTATTTATTTATTTATTTTATGGGAAGCAATCTGGATAAAACAAATGTTATTAGTTTGCTTTGCTCAGTAAACTCATTTAAAGGAATTGTTCACCCAAAAATAAAGCTTTGCTGAAAATGTACTCACCCCCAAGCCATTTAAGACATAGATGAGTTTGATTTGCAGATTTCGAGAAATGCAGCATTTAGGGATGCACTGAAATGCACTGGAAATTGTGGACCAAAACAGAATACACTTGGCCAAAATATTTTTTTGTATAATTGATTGTATTAATATTAGGTTTTTGAATTTCATGAGAACTACATACCAAAAACTACATACCAATAAAATAATCACACTTTGAATATTTTATTGAAAGTAGCACAGTGTTTCAGTGTTGTAGTATAGGCAGCAGGAGAGCACTGGTGTGTGAACTGAATTTGGTGACAGTACAGTGTGTTACAGTAAAGTTATTTAATTTTTTTTTCTAATAACTGTGAAGTTATGAAATATTTTGGTAACACTCTAGGGAACACTTATTCACTGTTAACTACAACTTTTCCCTCAATAAATCTCTAATTAGATGCTTATTGATAGTTAGTACGGTAGTTGTTAAGTTTAGGCATTGGGTAGGATTAGAGATGTAGAATAAGATCATGTACTGTAGAATAAGGGATTAATATGTGCTTAATTAATATGTGCTTAATTTACTAAGAAATGGCTAATATTCTAGTAATATGCATGCTAATAAGCAGCTAGTTAAGAGACCGTAAAATTGTTACCAATATGTATATATATATATATATATATATATATATAATAAAAACTCAGTTACACTGTAGTATAGGGGCCCATTCTCACTATTAACTAGCTGATTATTAGCATGCCAAATTGGCTGTTTATTAGTACTTATAAAGCACATATTCTGCATGACCATATTCTACATCCCTAATCACATCCAATACCTTAACTTAACAACTTCCTTAATAACTATTAATAATCAACAAATTAGGAATTTATTGAGGCAAAAGTTGTAGTTAATGGTTTGGTAATAGTGAGAATTGGACCTTAAATTTAGCAAAAATTAAGCAAAACCAATTTTTTTTTCAAACTAAGTTATTTACCATAACCACTAGAAGATCATTGGTGTGTAAATTGAATCTGGTAAAATACTCTTAAAAATAAAGGTGCTTTAAAAGGTTCTTCACAGCGATGCCATAGAAGAACCAATTTTGGTTCCACAAAGAACCAGTCAATCAAAGGTTCCCTAAAGAACCATCTTTTTTTAAATTTATTTTTTATATTTTTACCTTTTTATAAGAACCTTATTTTGCCACAAAGAACCTTTTGTGAAACAGAGAGGTTCTTCAGATGTTAAAAGGTTCTTTATGGAACCATTTAGACAAAAAAAGGTTCTTCTATGGCATTGTGAAGCACCTTTATTTTAAAGACTGTACAGTGTGTAACATTGAAGTTACTGACTGTTTTCGTAGTAACGCTTTTCAGGTTTTACACTTTGCAGACGGTCCCTTCGGATTTATCTTTCAGCCACCTGCATATAGAGATCAAGGGTCGTTTTGAGGAAAATTAGAAAGTAATTAATTAAGATTAAGAAAGTGTTCGAGTCTGTGAATACGTTGCCAACTTTACTGAACTTGTTTTCAGCTGGTGTATCAAACCTGTCCTGGAAAAGTGCTTCGGCACCGTACTCCCTCTTGAAAATTCCACCGAACAGACACTGCAGATTAYAAATGTAATGTCTTCATCAGAAAGTTTGAAGTACTATWTTTCTATACAGCTGACATGATTTCCCAGGTGGTGATTAAAGCAAGAGTGAAATCTTTTAATGCCAATTTCAATGGCCGAAAATTCGGTGCATCCCTAGTAGCATTCCATCACTTGCTCGCCAGTGGATCCTCTGCAGTGAATGGGTGCCGTCAGAATGAGAGTCCAAACATCTGAAAAACAACACAATAATCCACAATCCACACAACTCCAGTCCATCAATAAATGTCTTATGAGCAAAAACGCAATGTTTTTGTAATGAACCAGTTCTTCAAGACATTTTAACTTCAAACCATTGATTCCAGCTACAATACAAGTCCTCTATTTTAATGTTGGATAGCCTGAAAGTGAATACATTTTCAGCAGTTTTTCTTTTTTTTTTTTTTTTTTTTTTTGATAACTATTCCCCTAAGTATCAACTTCATCTCCGATGTTTCTTTAAAACTTTTTAAAGCTAGTTTTCTCAACTTTAAAAAATCTCCCTGCAGTGAGTTAGTGTGGAAACTTTGTTCGTCATGCTGCGCTTCTATTCTTGGGCATGTCGATTAGGCCTCTGATCGGATAATTATGAGAGCGGATTGAAAATCATGCGTATATTGTGTTTTTGAAGAGGAGATTGCTATAATTAATGTAACACACAACCGAATGATCATTTCTCTTCATTCGTTTAGCATAAGTTTCAGCAAGTATGTGTTGTGTATTTTCCCTCTCTTTATTTGTTTTTCATATTTGCGGTGTTAGCATGACAAACATTTTGCACTCTAATTAAGTATTTGAGTTAATGAAGTTGTCTGTAAAAGACCTGCGTTTGAAATTAAATGTAGTGTCACCACACGTACAGTACATTACACAGACACAGAGCCAGCTATGAGCAGATCTAATACATGGACCCATCCCTGATCTAAATGGGGCCTACTGGGTCTTGGCAGAACTGCAGCATATCAAAACATGGATCCAAAAGAGGCAACCCTCAAACTTTGGATCCTGTGCAAACTGCAACTTTAAATTCACTCTGGGAATTTGCTAAGAATGACTGCAGCTAGCGTTGCAGATACTGCGCATACTGTCTGTGTTGTTTTAGCGTCTGATTCATGTAATCAACTAATTGCATAAAATGCACAAAACCAAAACGTAAAAAGAAAATATAACAACTGCCATGAATTATAAATAATTATCAGAAACTGACTATTGACTATTGACTATCAACTGCAAACTTGATCATCACTGACGAGTTTAAAACTATCTTAAAAAATGTATTCATCCTCATGTTGTTACAAACCTGTATGATATAACCCAAAAGATATATGGTAACACTACATTTAATATATATTTGTTTAAAATATATTTCTTACAGTATTTATTAATCAGTGTGGTAATATGTTTGGTAATATGTTTTAGATTTGAAAACATATTCATTATTAATTTGGTTAAGGTTGGGCTTAGGGCTAGGCTCAGGGTTAGTACCTAGTTATTACTCAGGTATTATAATTGTTATAATAAGTACATATTATATACACACGGAACAGGACTGTAAAATAAAGTGCGACCTTTCTGCTTATTAATAGTTAGTAAGGTAGTTGTTGTAGCAGATAAGGTTAGGTATTGGGTAGGCTTAAGAAATCTAGAATATGGTCATGCAGAATAAGGCATTAATATGTGCTTTATAAATACTAATAAACACACAATATGCTAGGAATATGCATGGTAATAAGCAACTAGTGAATAGTAAACAGTGTTCCCTAATCTAAAGTGTTACTATCTTTGTTAATGTTAGTTAATAAATGAAGAGTTTATTTGTGAAAACAGATAACTCTGTATTTTTAAATTTTCAAATCGTGTTTTTATTGCGTTAGTTTGCTGTATTTTTTAGTTATTTTTACTCAGTCAAAATAACCCAACTGCAGTTTGATTGAGATTAATTGGAATGCACAATGAAAAAACATGACTTTTTAAAAATTGTTGTTAACTGAGTTGCCTGTTTTTGCAAACAAACTCTTCAAATATACAACAGTTGATGTTAGCTCAGGTTTATACAACTTTTGGTTTTAATAATGTATTATTAAATGGTAAAAATGAACATTAAGTAAGATTACTGAATGCTTTAGAAATATTAGTGTAATATAATTTTATTTATTTATTTATTTATATATTTTCTTGGTAACACTTTATTTTACGGTTTCTTAACTAGTTGCTTATTAGCATGCATATTACTGGAATATTAGCCATTTATTAGTACTAATTAATACATGAATTTATTCCTACACAATACCTAAACCTAACAACTACCTTACTAACTATTAATAAGCAGCAAATTTGTAATTTACTGAGGGAAAAGTCGTAGTTACTAGTGAATAAGTGTTACCTATTTTAAAGTGTTACCATTTTCTTTTATGTTCTGCAGAAGAAAGTCATACAGATTTGGAACAACACGGTGGTGAGTAAATGACGACAGAATTTTAAATCAAGCGTTAAATCCATGAGACGTCTTTGTAAAACAATGATTGAGCACTTTGTTTATAAAAGTTTCATCAAAAGTCTGTTGCAAAACCTGTTAATCAAGTTTTACTGCTGAGTTACCACTGCATTTTATGAAAACATAAATAAATAAATAGTATATATATATAGCGCTGCATAACGCTGCTAATTCATGCAGTACGAAAACGTTTACTTTTCATTTTGGGGCACTGTAATAAAAGTAATAAATACAGGCTGCTTTCATGTGCGGTGTGAAACAGGTCTAAGACGGCATTTGTAATAAATCTATTTTACATTGAAATTGTTCAGCATGTTTGTGCTGAAAAGAATGACAATGACTTAATTTAAACAGCCTGACATAGTGCAGCTAGCACCTGGTTAACCTGGATTGTTGATGGTTAGTAAATATGATGCAGACGTTTTCACTGAGACACAGTGTGCGAAATTGGCAAAGCTTTGTAATAAATTCTCCCCTCCGCTCAAGCCGTCCAACTTTATGCTGATTCTTCAGAGCTGGTTTTCCAAGTACAACTTGAGCGTTTTCCATTATTCTTTGCACCAGGGAACCCATTTAATGTGCTGTTGAATAAAACGTACTATAATGTGCATCAGACAAGTTAATTTTAGATTGGATTATTACCTTTTAACCAGCATGTCAATCAAGGAACAGATACTACATATGTCGGCCCCCCACTTCTGTCTTTGTCTGTCTGTTAGTACGTCTCTCCATTCCAATTTTAATCTCCTTGTAATAGGTATTTAAAGCCGGTAGATGTATGATGGTCTACTAATCAGTAAATCAATTACACCGTGACCTAGAAATAGTAGAATTAGAAGTAATTGGTGCAGATCTGACCCCCCCTCCCAGCATTAACTGCAGTAGACTCTACAGGGACAGACCAGACGATCAGCGCGCATTCACGGCTAATACTGAAACAAATACATTTTATGATACATAATAAACTGCCTCACCTTTAAAACAACTTTGCTTTTCAGTTGCTGTCTCTTTGAGTGACTCATGTTTCATTTGCAAATATAATTAGATGAAACATCAATAGCAAGACCTGTTTAAGCTGCCAAGATTTAATCTCTTCCTGTGAATCCGTTTATTCACTGAACATTTCAATGAATTGATTTAAATGTATTCAGAGATTTTTGCAGTGTTTTTGACAGTGATTTTTAACAATAACCGATAAAGCTTTAAAGACAGATCTGTTGTGAGCTCTGAGGTTGTTAATCGATTCTATATGCTTTTGTTGAGCCCATCTGTTCGCATTAATTTCAAATAATCACGCTTAATAGTGGAATGTGTGGTCAAAATCTACATTACCCATGTTTACAGTCTTGTCTTTTCATTTACCTTTTTGCTTTAAATAAACGTTTGTAATGCTGAGATTCTTGCAGTTGTTTGGTTTGGTTTCATGGCTTATAATGCTTATTCAGTGATTTGTTTTACAGTGTTTTTCATGCTTTAAATATGCTTTTAGTTAAACATTGCTGTTTAATATCATTATTCTTTAAATATTTGTACTTGATATTTCACTTGTAAACATTTGGAGGCTGTTTCTTTGGTCAAAATTATGGCTTTTATGATTAAAAATAACGTTCAAGCCATTTTAGATCAAAATATCGATTCATAAATATTCATAAATATTGGAAAATATAGTGAACATCATTAAAAGGCTGAAAATTTTGTTATAATTCTGAAATCAACTGATTAATTTTAATATATGCTTTTGATATCAATTAACTAACTAAAAAAAAAAAACAAAAATTCAATTTTTGGCAACACTTCATCCTCTTATATATGCAATTAAAAACTCACTTATTTTTACTTACACTTATTTTTATGTCCAAATATTTTTTTTTTCTTAGTCCCTCATCCACTCACTCATTTTGTCTCACCTTTCAATCACACAATACCCCTATTTTCCGCTGTTTTTCATAACCTGGGAGAGATGACAGCTCTAGCATTAGTGATTAATATAAGTATGACCCTCTAAGCTCACGCTTATTTAAATATGTGTCGTGATAGACAACTGCTTGCTGAGATCTACTGATACTGATACTACTGATATTGTACTGTACCGCTGAACATCATTATCTCTCAGTACAGACTGTATTGCTGGTATGTGCTTTTGCAGTCTGGCTGCTGTTGAGTGTTGACGGTTATAACCCGCCTCATTTGTGGCAGGCTGCCCCGGTTTGTTGTTGTAATGACTCAATCCATGGTTACCTCTGCAAGTTGAAATGTTTCAAAGTAAAACATGCGTGACAAATGCTCACACATGCCCAGTCATAGCACTGGCACAAACTCAACTATACAAGCTCACAGTCCAAATATTCAGATGTGTCAGTTTCTTTTACCCTTCTAGTTCTTTCTGCTGGATTCACTCCTTGATGGGTTTTTAATGTACACCTGAATATATAAATAGATTTTGTCATAACATTAGGATATACATTTCTACTCACTTTCATGACCCAAACCAGTTTTCTTATTTCTTATTTAATTTATGTAGTTATTGATTGTTTTTTTTTTTTTTTTAGATTTTTTTTTTAATTCACTAAAAGTTGTGCTGGAGCAAATTTTCAACTATTCGTATTTAAAGCACAAATCACCAACATATTGTATATGTATACATACATACATACATGTGTACATTTAAGAAATATATGTAATTTATATTTATATATAATATAAATCATATAAATAGGAATTCATATATACATGTAAATAGTTTACAAAAATACATTTAAAATAAATATAACAGTAATAAATTACTGTTTCAATTCAATAAATTAATAAAGTATCACTGTTTCCATAAAAATATTACACTACTGTTTTCAACATTGATAATCAGAAATGTTTTCTGAAGGTTCTTGTGACACTGAAGACTGGAGTAATGATGCTGAAAAATTTGATTGAAAAATCAATCAAATCAATCAGAAATAAATTACATTTTAAATTATATTAATATAGAAAACAGTTAGTTTAAGTTGTAATAATATTTCACAATATTGCTGTTTTTACTGTACTGTAAAAAATGACTGAATTTAATGGTAAAAAAATGTAGAAATACTACAGAAAAACCTGTTAAATGGTTAATGGTAAAAGGCTGTAAAATTAACAGTGATTAACCGTAAATTGACATTCCCAGAATTCCCTGTGTTACTTTTGTTGTTGTTGTTGTTGTTTTTTTGTTGAAATAACTCTTTCTTATTTTTTTTTTCTTAGCAGTTTTGTACATTAGGATTGTATGTTATAACTAACGTTGTTAAGTTAATGTTTAATGTATAATTTACAGTAAATAACCTTAAACTGACATTCCCAGAATTCTCCGTGTTACATTTAAAATTTAATTAATTAATTAATTAATTAATTTATTTATTTTTGAAATAACTATGTTCTTCTTAGTTTTGTACATTAGGGTTGTATGTTACAACTAATGTTGTTAAATTAATGTGACTTTCTCATCACCACCTGCTTTTGGTGGTTATCAGTGTGTTACAAAGGTACAAAACAGATTTCAATTTTCAATCAGTTAATGAAAATATGGTATTTACCTGTAAATTTAAGTGAAAACCATAAACCGTAAAACGCTGCTACCGTATTTTTTACTGTAAAATTCCAGCAACCACAGCTGCCGTTTTTTGTACTGTGTGTATTTTTGATCCAATTAATTTGGTGAACATAAAAGACATATTTCAACCCTAAACATTTGAACTGTAAAACAACAAATACATACCAAATATATCTGGTTTTGAAATCCTTTTGCGATAGCATAATATATATTCACCTTAACATTCATAACATGATTTTCAGCATAGCATGTTTTGAGATGATAGATGCTCATGTTATGTCAAACAAAGGCTCTTGGCAATTCCTCTTGGTGGGCTGCATATGAATTTGTACAATCTCATCCTTATGGTTTTCTATGATATGCCCATGTTCCAGTGATTGTTATGTCTATGTGTGAGGCTAGAAGCAGACCTTCTTGCTGGCTTTTTTTCTACAAATCGTGTTTTTATATGATTCAAATCAACAGGCTGTAAAAAATTACCATGAATTTAACGGTAAAAGACAGTAAAAATGCTACAGTAAAAAAATGTTAAATGGTTAACCCTGTAAGACCTAAGGGTAAAATAGGTCATTTTCAGAAAACATATGGCTTTCACAAAAAATACAGTGATTGTCATGATTGAAATAATCAAACACTTCATACTTGTAAAATTCAACTATAATACATACATATATATATATATATATATATACACACACACACACACATTTACACGCACATTATAGAGGTGCACACACCACATGTGAAAAAGTCACTCAGCCTGCTCCAAAGTCTCATAAAAAAATCAGCCCAGTCACCTTTTGTGCTGTTTACTCCTCCTTCGCCATGTTTTTGTTAGTTTCATTTATTATTTTACACAATCCCGCTCTCCCAGAAATCTGCCGCCATTTGCCGACAGAGCGTAAGAAATTACCACAATAAGCCAAACATTGCCGAAAAGCGCATATTGTCTACTGTCAGAAGCAATTTGAACTAGTTTGATTTAGCTTGGTTTGATGTATCGGTGCCGACATAGCCAGTTTAAAAGGGTTAACGGTAAGTTCCCCTACTATATACTGTGAAAAACTGTATTACGGTAATGTACCATTTTCGGAAGTAAAAAAAAGAATGTGTAATTTACAGTAAATTACCGTAAATTGACATTCCCAGAATTTGTTGTTGTTGTTGAAATAACTATGTTTCTTCTTAGTTTTGTACATTAGGGTTGTATGTTAAATCTAATGCTGTTAAATGAGTGTTTATTGCATTATATCATTTACATATGTAAATGTTACCATGATGGTGTTTACTGTTTGTGTGAATGACATCGTGCACCTTCTATATATGTTAATGTTTAAAAGCTGCTTGTCCAGTTGCTTTGGTTTATCATGTGACTCTGATCACCACCTGCTTTTGGTGGTTATCAGTGTATTACAAAGGTACAAAACAGATTTCAGTACTTAAATAACTTGGTATGTTAACATAATATCAGGTAATGAAATTACGGTATTTAAATGTAAAATATAGGTTAAAACTGTAAAACCAAAAACCTTATTACCATATTTTTTACAGCAAAATTCAGGCAACAACAGTTGACTTTTTTTTTTTTTTTTTTTTTGCGTAAATTGTACAGAAGTTTTTTACAGTGCGCCTCATGAAATAGTTATGTTTTCCTGTAAGAAAATGCCTGAAAGATTGGGTATATCAGAATCACCAATTGGGTATATCAAAATCCCAGTTTAAGCCTGATTATGATAGACAACATTCTGGACTGTTTATCACTTGATGTTATTGTTTGATACATCATGGAATACAGCACGCAAATGGCACACAGTTTTGTAATTTTTTTAATATACACATTGCATATACAGCCTTCTGAGTTTTTAACATACTTCACTTCAAGACTTTATTCTTGAAAGAGTGCATTCTGAATCTGAACAGTATCCCGTAGTCCTATAGCAAGTTTTACACAATAAATATGTTTAAAATAGCTTTAGCAGAGGAAGTCACACATCTTATTCATTTGAAGCATTAAAGCAAACGGATGAAAATCTCAGATTGCTGTGTATTTGGAAGGTACTGTGCAATATTTGATTAACAGCAGGAGGTGTTTTTTGACGATACAGTAGCTATTGTCAAAATTGATTTCAATATATTGAGTTCACAATGAAATATACTCTCAGGGGGTGATTTTTAACAGTTGGGCCTTATCCCTCTTTCATTGTGAGGAAGTGAGGAGGGATTGTGCACTCCATTGTCGCTTCTTTAGGGAAAATCTATTTTTGAGGGAATGGAAATCTGTCTTCTCACAATGCAAGCCGCCACACTGTCAATTGAGGTGTGAATTGGGAAGACTCTGCATTGTCCGAAAGATAATTTAATTGGAAAAGCAAGACACTGCGGTCTTGTGTGGGAGAGTTGCCGGTTGGACCTGCTTTGGCCTGGCTTCCCTACTGGAAAGGGGATTTATTTAAACATTACCCGTTTTGTCCTTGATGCTAGTGACCGCCGGATGCTCAAAGACCTCATTGTGAGACGCAGGCATACAGAGAAAGAGGAGGAAAGGTTGTTTTCATGCTATAGACCTGTGCTCTCACTACCTGCCTGAACTCAGAAAAAAAAAAAAAAAAAAAACAAACTAGATCACTACCATGATCCTAAATTACTGATCAGTGTCAGTACTGACACTTTACCAGTGTAAATTATTTTGTGTTTAAATACTACTGCACTGACTTCATTGCTCTGTTCAGTGAAAACATGGGCTGGTTTTGAGTAAAGTTCACTAGTCCTCTGGCCAAACAGCAGCATCATTTCAGTGGAAAAGGGCCATGTCTGTCAACAGATGAAGCTGAGAAACTAAAAGTTTCAAGGAACCCTCTTGCTCTCCTGAGCCAACATACTTTTAGGCTGAAAGATGCTTATGAGGCAAAAACAAAAACATTGTTCTCATATTCTTTTGTGCCGCAGGTAAGAAACCAAAATAAATGAGAGAATGTTGGCAAAAGCAGGAGAGGAATAAAGTCAAAGTGTAAGAGAGGACTGAACAAGCTCTTGCTTGTTGATAACGTCTTTGATTTGCAGATATATTATATTTGGAAGTAGCAAGACAAGGCAAACGTTCTGGGGAATTCTCACCCTGCACCTATATTTAGTATACACACACTTAATAATTTTGTGCAGACTATATATATATATATATATACTGTTTTACAGTGTAAAAATGACATGCAAATAATCTAAATGTCAGTGCATGTTTTTCACTATAAAACATTAAAAGCGCTATGAAATACTTTTGATGAAAACATAAAATACATAAAAAAGGAAAGATAACTAGATAACTAACAGATAACTTGAAAGAAAAAAAGAAAGAAAGAAAGAAAGAAAGACAGAAAAATGGAAGTTGAAATGGGAATTCTGGGACTTTTTGGTCTTTTTTTTCTGATTGACTGATTTATTGATTTTCTCTGAAATGGATTAAAAATGTCTAAAAAATAAATAAATAAATAAATAAATAAATAAATAAAATAACTTCTCTTTTGGTCTTTTTTTTCGATTTATTTACTTATTTATTTCTTTTTTTTAATTTAATCTAAATAAATAAATAAAAAATATTAAATAGTAAATAGTAGTAATAGTAATAAATAATATAGTAGTAATAGTAATAGTTAAAAAAATAAAGACTTAAAATTAAGAAAACAAAGAAAGAAACAAAGAAAGGTCAAAATGGGACTTTCCAATTTATTTATTTATTTATTTGCTTTAAAATGGATTAAAAGTGTCTAATAAAAAAAATAAAAAAATAAATACAAATAAATACAAAGAAAGAAAGAAAGAAAGAAAGAAAGAAAAAAAGAAAGAAAGAAAGAAAGAAAGACAGAAAGAAAAATCTTTCCCTGGAAATGGAAGTTGAAATGGGACTTCTCAATCTTTTGATTTTCCCCCTATTGATTATTTATTTATTTGTTTGTTTGTTTGTTTATTTCCCCTGAAATAGATTTAAAAATTTTAAATAAATAAAATTCATACTCAAACATTTGAGTATGAGAAATGACACATGAAGCCTTGCATGAACCTTTTTTTTGTGATGAAAGGTTAACTGAAATGGACAGTATGATCCACAAAATATTTTGCTACAGAATTTTAAATCAAACACACTATTAAAAGTAGATACTCTTAACTAAATACTCTCAAACTAAATGTCGAAATGCTGTCACCTCCCATTAAGTAAGTAAGTAAATAAATAAATAAATAATAGTGTTTTCATGCAAACAGTAAATGCTAATAGGGTTAATAGTGCAAGTGGCCACCCATTGGTGCTGTCACCTAGTGCCATGTGATGATGTTGATGCGACAATGTTGTCACGACAACCTGCGGGCCCTACTCATGGCGGCTCTCCAAGGCCAAATAAAGCCATTGTGCAGGGAAGTGGGCATGTGTCCGGATGACCGGCCGGTGGCACAAAGGCCCCCTGCTCCAGTGCTGTCCTCACGACGCCTGGCCACCTTTATGTGCCCTTTGCTAAAAGGAGGAAACGTCTTTCGTCTCCTTTTCAAGGTAGAAAACACTGCCACCCTTACAACGGCGGAGGGGATTCAACGTATGCCAGGACGCGTCAAAGTGTCAGCGTGTGATGCTGCTTCGTCACGGAGAGCGTGGGATGAGTCTCAACACAAGCCTCACACAACACGGCTCTGAGATGTGTTTACATTCATCTGCACGTCAACTTAAAATAACCTTTATTATGAGGAACTGATTGTGATTAACAAAAGGCTATGATTTAAAAAAGGGAGGAAAAATGACAAAACACGAACACGAATGAATAAAGATGTGCAGATTGTATAAAGATGTATAGTACAAAAAGATACAACAGTACGTAACAAATGTGCAGAAGAAATGTGAATGACTCTTTAAGTGATTTGTGCTTCCTGATGACTTTTTAGCTTAATGATGTCAAATGTCATTATGTTTATAAAAGCAGCCATATGTGGCAAGGCGAAAACTGAATTTGTGGGAACGAATGTTTGATTTGTGGACATGGTATCTATAAAATATCAAAATATTTTAATATTTTAAAATATAAAATATTTTGATGATGTTTCAGGTGTATTATGATTATTCGGATGCAGAGCAAATACCGCCCAATGTAGTCTGATTCTGGAATAAATGACTCGTGTGAGACTTGTTCTTGTCTTATGATTTCTGAATCTGTTTAAAAACATACAAACAATGTAGTTTGAATACTAAGCAAGTTATTGGTAACACTATATTTTAAGGACCAATTCTCACTATGAACTACCATGCGTATTACTAGCATACTGGCTGTTTATTAGTACTTATAAAGCACATATTAATGCCTTATTCTGCATGAACGTTTAGATCCCTTACCCATACCTAAACTGAGCAACTACCTTACTAACTTTAAATAAACAGGAAATTAGCAGTTTATAGAGGCAAAAGTCATAGTAGTTAATAGTGAGAATTGGTTCTTAAAGTGTGACCAAATCATCCTGTACAAGACTGCTCTTTTTATGAATCAATTCTTTTTGGTGATTCAAAAAATCTTAAATATCAACATTTCTTCATTGAAGGTAATAACAGTATTATTTAACTAGAACCATTTAGAGGAATTAGAAGCTGAATCATTTAGCTACTTTCATTCCCTGCCTATGAAAACATAACATATAGTAGTTTTATCATATCGTACTGTAACACTGATCGAAGCTACGCCACAAAGATGGCAGCTTTCTAAAGTCAGATGAATAAATTTGAACACATCAACATGATGGCCCACAATTACACACCTAATAGATGTTCAGAAAAAAAGAAAAGATAACTAAAAAGTTAAAAAAAGGAAGGAAAGAAAGAAAAAAGAAAGAAAGAAAGAAAGAAAGAAAGAAAGAAAGAAAGAAAGAAAGAACGAAAGAACGAAAAAATCTTTCCTTGGAAATGAAAGTTGAATGGTACTTCTCAATTTTTGGTCTATTTTTTTCTTTTTTTTTTTAAATTGATTTGCTCTGAAATGGATTGAAAGTGTCTAATAAAATAAAGTAATAAAATTAAATACAATTAAGTAAATAAAAACAGAAAGAAAGAAAGAAAGAAATAAAGAAAGAAAGAAACTATTAATAAATACAAACTTAGCGATTTATTGAGGCAAAAGTCATAGTTAATTGCTAGTTAATAGTAAAAATTGGTTCTTAAAATGAAGTGTGACCAAATGATTCATACAAGCCTGTCAATATCAACATTTCTTCCTCAATGGTAATAAAGGTATTATTTGTAAAACCATTAAGGAGCTAGAAACATTTAGAAGAATTGGTAACACTTTATTTTAAGGGTCCAGAATAATGCATTAGTTAAGCATTAATTAACGGTTAATTTGTTCACAGTTAAGCATTAGTTAAGCACAAACACACTAGCAATTAATGATTAATTTAACATTTTAAGGTTCCCAAATGATGTATTAGTTAAGTATGAATAAACTAGTAATTCCTAATTAACTTGTTCACAATTATGCATCAGATAAGCATGAACACATACATAAATAATGATTAACTCAACGTATAGTAAGGGCTTATTAGCCATTATTTACAAATTATTAAACGTTTAAAAACACATAAG
>JAHKKF010536869.1:48254-59526 GCA_019740295.1 Labeo calbasu | reverse complement strand
TTTTTTTTTTTTTTTTTTAATTATTATTATTATTTTTTTAAATCAATTAAGAAATGCTTTTGATAATTAAAATGTAATTAAACCATTCAAATGGAAACCAGAAAATTCATGAAAACACAGGATTAGGTACAAATAAAACTGAATTTTAGAGGGAAAAACATTTTAGAAGGCCTTAAAAATGTATTTTTTGTAAAACTTAAATAAGAATAAATTGCTGTAAAATTGTTTTAGACATGCTTTTTGATTAATATTTTTCAATTTAACCATTAAAACAGAGCCTAGACAGATTAACACGGAAATCCAGGAAAAATAAAAAACTGAATTTGTGAAAAAATAAAACACAATTTGAGAAAAAAATATGGTCCTAATTAATAAACTGTGTGTGGGTGTGTGGGTATCATAGTAAAAAAAATTAAATCAGCGTATAACAATGATTTCTGAATGATTATGTCACACTGCAGACTGGAATGATGACTAAAAATTCAGATTTTCCTCATACACAAATTACCTTTTTAAATATATTAAAAAAGAAAACAGTCACTTTAAACTGTAATAATATTTCACAATTTTACCATTTTACAGTTTATATAAAAATGCATACTTGGTTAAATAAATCTGATTTTGAGTATGAATTGAGGACACAGGGTAGCAAAGCAGAGCTTTTTCAAACTAGTAGGCATGCTCTTGCCTCTCAGTTTTCTTTAAGAGTTTACTTAAACACATTTGTTTGAATTGAAATTTACCCAAAAAGTTTAAATGGCTACACAGAAGGTCAGGCTCCTGTTTGAAAATAGCATTGTGTACAGAAGCAGAAACCTAATTTGGACTCCCTCCTCTCTAATGTAATCTATCGGAAACATGGGGAAGCACTTATTTTACCGTTTTGTGCTTGGGATGGGAACGGGTATAATGCCTTCTCCAAACACAGAAATAGAGGAAATGGGATGGCGCTTTAGAAGGCAGGTTTTAGCCCAGCCAGGCTGAGACCTCCAGTCGCCCGTGTGTTTACAGAGACGGTTCTCTAAAAGCTATCCGGCCCGTGTCTAATATAATTCTCTTCATGCGTTCACGTACAAGCACAGAATGCCAAAAAGAATATGGAAAGGTAAACCCAGACCTAAAGAATGAGGAGACACTGACATCAGACTTCGCATGAGGTAAAAATAACATTTTTGCAGCATGGCTGTTTATAACTCTAAGGTTTTTTATTTATCCATTAAAACTAATCTATTAAGTAAGACCATTACTGAGAAAACAAGGATGAGATTTTTATTTTTTATTTTAAAGATTAGATTTCTCTGCCTAGTCGTTCTATAATAAAAAAAAATTAAAAAAATCAGACTGGTGGGATTGCACATGATATGAAAGCTAAAAGCCATAAGCGCAGTTATTTTGTGTGGGAGGTTTTATACTAGCACCTGAAAACCTGCTTTCGTGTTGCATTACTCAAATGAAGATGAATGAAAACAGTAAATTATTTTGATAATTCGTAAATTGAGGCCAGCAGCTGGTAATTTTATCTCCCTTCTCTCTTTCTCTCACTTACTGACATGATTAGCTAAACATGCTCTCGTCCTTTCCAAAGGTAATAAACTGAAGATAGTGAAAATATGTACACATGGCAGAGTGTTCTGGAACGTGCGAAGAAAGAAGACTGAGATGAGAAAATCTTGGGGGGGGGAGCGAATGAAGGAAAGGAAGAGTGGAATAGTGAAAAACAGAGCAACGGGCCTACGGGGTCTTCGGATTGGCACCGAAATGTCTTTAGTAGTATGATTGACATAGCAGGCAGCCGTTTCCTCAGGGGCTGAGAGGCCCTCCTCTGTTTGTAATGAAATGTTGAAATGTTTAGCGGCGGTCTCTGTTTATATGTGCCACGCAACTGGATCAGCAAATCCTCTTGTCAATCAAAGCCTAATGGCAAAAGTGAGACTCAAAAAAAAAAATAAAAACAAAAGATTAGTTACACATTTGGTATAGAGTGCAAAAATCTATTGTTTGTATGTAGAATATTTTTTTCTTTATATATTATTATTCACTGCATTTTAACCTATCAGCCAAACCAACTGAGAGAGAAGTTGAACTTAGAAAATGATTATTATTATTATTATTTTATTTTTCATTGATTAATATCTTCTGAGCGTAACCAACTCAGTGAGAAGTTAAATAAAAAAAAAAAAAAATATATATATATATATATATGTATTTTTTTTTTCAAATTGAATTATTTTATTTTTCATTGACTAATATCTTCTGAGCATAACCAACTGAGTGAGAAGTTGCATTCAAAAAAGATTTAGTTTTTCTTTTCTTCAAATATAATTATTTTATTTTTCATTGACTAATATCTTCTGAGGACAACAAACTGAGAAGTTGAATAAAGAAAAAAAATCTAATTTAAATATTTTATTTTCATTGACTAATATCTTCTAAACATAATCGAGTGAAAAACTAAATTTAAAAAAAAAATAACCAGGTTTTTTTTTTTCAAATATAATTTTATTTTTCATTGACTAATATCTACTAAGCATAACTGAGTGAGAAGTTGAATTTTAAAAATTGAATTAGTTTTATTATTTCTTTCAAATGTAGTTATTTTATTTTTCATTGACTAATATCTTCTGAGCAGAACAAATTGAATGAGATGCTGAATTAAAAATTCAAATAAATGTATAAACCATTAAAAAAAAAAGTTTAAATTAATTAATTGTGGGCATCTATAATATCTATAATATTAGCAGTGGTCACACTCACTCTTGAAATATTTAGTGGCAATCTTTTTTATTTTTCCTTAAATTTAAATATTTTATTATTCACTGCATTATTGACAATAACAGAATAAGAAGTTGAACAATAAATAAATAAGTGAATTTTAATGCAATTTATTGTTTTATTTAATTATTTTATTATTATTATTAACATTTTTCATTGACTATGATCTTACCAGCATAAAAAAATAATTAGGAGCTGAATTAAAAAATTCAAACGCATCTCTTATTTAAAACTCTAAACCTTACTAGAGCTTTTGAAGTATATTTTCACCCATTTAGTTTCAGTATGATTTTACTGATTATGTTTTTTAATAATTGTGTTTGTTGTATTGCTTTGTATTTTATTGATTTTGCTGTCTATGTTGCAGGGTGTCCTTGAGTGCCCTATAAATAAATTAATTACTCTTCTTAGTAGTAGTTGTAGCAGTAGTAGTACAATTCTAAAACTTTCTGCTTATTTCCATGATTTAAATGAGGTCATTGTAGACTTTTGCACTGTATATTTTTCTGATATTAGCAGTGGTCACATTTGCTACCGCTAATAAAATAAATATTGTATCATCATGTGCAAATGAACTGTTGTGGTTTGAAGTAGACAGCCTAATGGAGTGTTTACTCTGTCAATACATGCAGTCTGGAGTGTCACACTGCAGTTTATGCACCTTGTTTGCCTTTGTGCGTTGCGTCAGATCATCTCTCCGACGTGAGGCTCTTAGGAGAGCCATCATCAATAATTCTGAGTATCATAAGCATGACTATAATTACAGAACAAGAGGCAGCGAGGAGAGACAAAGGGGGGAGAAAAAAAGAGGTTTGTGAAATGGCGCACCATGCGTCTGACACAACGAGACGAAGAATGAGCAGGACTGCTGAGCAGAGTTCACCGAGCTCCGTGCTGGATTTACCAACAGCAGAAGGAGGCTGTCACATCAGGTTAGCGCTGAATGTCTCTGCTCCACGCAGGCCCCTAAGATGCTGTGGAGCGGCGGGGCCGGGCCCACGCAGACAACACTGCCGATGGAGCGGCGAAGAGGCCCGAGCCCTGGGGCCAACTACCCACCGCCCTGCCATCAAAGACCAACTGTCAGCTTCAAAAACCATCAGCGCAGGAGATGTAGGCTAAATAGACCAGGGGTATGAATAGTAGAAAAACTGCTGAGGATACAAATAAATTCAGATGGCGTAATGAGCTACTAACATTAAACGGTAGAGAAAACTAGAAAAGGAAACCTGAAAAGTCAAAAACAAGTTTAAACGCACACTTATGATAGTACTGCAGATGGCACAATGTAGGCCTCTATCAGACAGTTTCAACTTTCGCTCAGCTTCTTTACCTAATTAAAAATGCAATACAACATTCACATGATTTGCATAACCTCATCAGTTTGGGGTTTACAGTAAAATAAGCAACGACGGAAGACAAATTCTGAAACGGAGTAAAGGGATTTTCTTTTTTCAGACTGAGCATATTTTATTCTGTGGAATACAAAAGAAGATATTTTAAAGACTTTCATTGTATGGGCAAAAGGATTTGAGAAATTCTTCTAAACATCTTATGTTCTACAAAAGAAAGTCATACAGGTTCAGAATGACATGAGTGTGAGTAAATGATCATAAAATTGCTATTTTCAGGTGAATTTTGTCTTTACGTGAACTGAACTGCTGTATTAAATATACACATAAACAGTTTGAACACCTAATATTTTAACAGCTTAACAACTGTATTTTAACACCTATGTATGTCTTTCACCTAAATAACTGAAAAAGCTAACAGTAAACATTATATTGGATGTGTATCAGTTTCGCATAAAGGTGTCAATGTTATAAATTATAAATTAGAATGAAAAACAGGTTATTTTTTATAATGTCTTAAAAACAGCAAAATATCCACCATAGCTTTAAAATAATACATAAGCCACAAAAATCCAAATAAGCAAAGTGTATATTTTTAATTTTTAAAGGAGAAGTCCACTTCCAAAACAGAGATTCACATATAATGTACTCACCCCCTTGTCATCCAAGATGTTCATGTCTTTCTTTCTTCAGTCGTAAAGAAATTATGTTTTTTGAGGAACAAGACTACATGTCCCCTTCAAAAGTTTGTGAACCCTTGGTTCTTAATACTGTGTGCGGTTACCTGGATGATCTACCACTGTTTTTTTCATTTTGTGATGGTTGTTCATGAGTTTGTGAGTTAAACTGAGCACTGTTCTTGTGGACATCTTTATCCTGTTCAAAAGTTTTCACACCCCAGCTCTTAATGTGTCATGTTTCCTTCTGGAGCATCAGTAAATGTTTGAACCGTTTTTAATAGTTATGTTTGAGCCCCTCAATTGTCCTCAGTGTGAAAAGATGGATCTCAAAATCATACAGTCACTACTTGAAAGGGCTCAAATCTGCAAAAGATGCTGGAAAACTGAAGAATCTGCAGGAACTGGAGGATTTTTCTGAAGAACAGTGACAAGTTTAACAAACAAGGGACTCAAACAACTATCACTAAACAAAAAAACAGAGGTAGATCATCCAGGTAACCACACACAGTATTGAGAAACTTTCAAAGGGGGTTATTTTAATAATTTCAGCATTTTTTTGTCTTGTGGACTATATGTAAACATCCTTTATGTGAAATATCTTACTCAGGACAGTACTAAATAAAAAAATAACATGCATTTTGTTTGATCTCTCTTATTTTGTTAAAATTATTCACATTTTCACAGACTCTGCAAGCGGTTCCCAAACTTTCGCATGCGACTGTATCTTTAGTTTGACTTCAGCACTACTTCCACACAATTAAAGTGCATCAACAAAAATAGTTGTTCCAATTTAGCAGACTTTAAGTATATCAGTTTAGTACTTACAGTATACTTGGGATGAAATAAATGTTTTTTCCCCACTAGGGAAGCACTACTGTTGTCACCAAATTATCAAAAAATGAAACCAAAAAAAGCAATATGGTGCAGTCCGTCTGAACTCTGAACCACTTATAGGCGCTTTACACAGATTAACAACACACTGAAGGGCAAAGCCCCATCCTGGCAGTCTTCCCCTCTGTGAACTGCCACTAAATAAATTCAACACTAATAAAAGCAGAACAGCTATAGCCCTTATTACTAATAATGTGTTTTGACGAGCTTAACAAAATAAGAGAGAATAAATAAACTAATGAATAAAAGAATTAATTAAATGAATGGCTATAAAAACTCCTTTTATTCATTTTAATCTTTCAGACACGGTTTAATTCAAGGTCAGGCCTGTAAACAGCTTCTCTGCTGAGGCAATATGAAATCCACCTATTGTGTTTGTGCGTGTTAACTGGAGGACTGGGATCAGGATTGAAGCTCTTGCGCTGCAGGAGATATTTCTAGTCTAAACACGTTTGGAGTGATGCAACTGCGAGACATAACACGAAGAAAGTGGCAAGGTTGTTTGTTTGCATCCAAAAGCTTTACAGAGTAAGCAAGTAACGGGGAGGTCTCAGTTACTTTTATCTGAGTTGACGGCATGTGCACAGCTGATGGTTATCGTGAAAACCACCACATTAAATCTGTCAAGAGCCTTAAGAAACATCAAGAAAAACAAAGCTACACCCAGTCACCACTAACTACAGGGATGAGTGACCAAGTGAGGAATCTAGCAAAATGTGGCGGACAAATTGCAGATCTAGATTTATGAATGTGTGTTTGTTTTTGTTCAGTGCTGAAATTAAATGTTTTCTCTCTCTGATACAATATTCATACTTTTACAGTACGTGCATGTTTTAGCTCACGATAAAAAAAAAATAAAAAAAAATACTTGGAGTACTTTTTATAATGGATGAATGCACTTTATTGGATTTTAAAATCTCAACAGCTATTCACTGCCATTATAAAGCTTGAAATTGCCAAGATTTTTTAAGTTTGGAAACGCCCTAGAAAAGTGGGGTTTTGGACAATATTGGCATGAATCCTTTTTAATTTTTTGATAATTTTGCACTGATAAGGGACAACACAAACTAAAAAAAAAAACATATTTTATTACATAAAAAGTTTATACATAGAAAAAACGTACATTTTCGATTCATCAAAATATCCACCATTAGCAGCTATTACAGCTCTGCATAATCTAGGACTAAATTCATTGTATTCTAAACTTAATTGGCAATCAATTGAAGCTATTAAGGTGTGCTGACTCAAAAATCTTTAAAAAACCTGGGCCAAGTTTAAACCAGTAACCAGGCATCACAGCTGGCAAAGGGGCATGTCTGACTTTGACACGAATATATAGCCATTTTTATGTAATCAAAATGACAATTATTATTGCTGGTCTTCAATGATAATGTCAAGTTACTTTAATGTATTTGCACCAAAAAATGATAAGGATTTATGCTGATGTTGTTCAAAACCACACTTCGCCAGGGGTGTTTACAAACTTTTGGAGGGCAGTGTATATAATTCAGATTGCATTCATGAAATAAGAAAGTCACATACATGTAGGATGGCTTGAGGGTGAGTAAATCATCATCTCTTTAATTCACATATTTATTATTTTTTTGTCCTATCCATTGCTATGGTAAATAAAATATGGTACATTTAAAACGAATATTAACAGAAAACTAGGCTTACAAATATACCTCTTCTCAGTCAAACTTATCAAATGATTATTAATACAATTTAACCACTCATATGTTTCTTTGTACGTGCTCAAAATTGGATTGGCCTGGACTCTTCTATGGGTTGTATTCAACCTGCAGACTGTGTTTTTCATATCCCTGGTATAAAGAAACAGGGAACGAGAAAGAAAGAAAACAGGCTATATTGTGTGTTATCATATTAGTTTGCTTCACAGCCCAAGGAAAAGGCCTCATGGCAGAGACAATGGAAGAACACAGTGTTCTGGGTCATCTGAAATTGTGCTCTCAGCTTTACAGCTTTTGACTGTATCTTCGTCTAGCTACTGAACATCACTTCAGAGAATGTCTTTTGGATAATCGATACTAAAGCCACTCCAGACCAAGTTCTGGCCCTGGATCAGCGAAGAGGATTGGAGAGGATCGTTCTGTTCGGCTCAATGCTCTCAGGACGTTCTACTCTTGAGAACGTTGTTTTGAACTTTGTTTTTTATGACAAATATAAACCAACAGAGAGATCAGCAGTAATATTAAATTCTATTATAATAGATGTTTTAGCTTAGGGTGGAAATATACGCCCGTGCGTGGTGCTTTCAAAATAACGTACACAAATTGAGAGTTTTATACTGTTATTATTAATAAAAATCACCATAGCAATTATTATGACAATTAAAATTACCTTAATCTGCATACCGATTACATGCTGTCATAAATATTAAAGCGAAAAACACCTAATCCCAAATGAAAATCAAGCTTGTCTCTCATTTGTTTGTTATGAAAATGGATTTGACAAAAGGTGCTTTGGATCTAGCGTTGTAATCCATGCTGCTGTGAGCTGTTTCAAAAACAACCGCAACTAATGCATACAGCGAACGGCTTTTGCGGAAATGATAAAAAGGCAAACTCAAATGAAATAGATTAAACAAATAAATAAATAAGTCCCAATCAGTGGAAAGCTTATGAGCAGAGGAGAATGAATAAAGGCATGGGGCTCACAGTAAGCGGGTGCTTTCACAAGGACAAATTTACATTTATAAAGGGATTCTCAACAGGAGCACACACGCATTGAGGTGCTTGCAAGCTATTTGCTTCCGTCTGATTAATAAAATGAAGAATAAGTCTATTTTCCAGCTTCTTTAACAAGCTCCACATCTAAAGCGGGATGAAAGAGAAATGAAAACCTATTACAGATGCATAAAGCAAAACTATAATCAGAATGAATGTGATTCATAGTATCAGGAATGGATACTTCTTAAGTCAGAGGGAGGGAAAAAAAAAAACACAACATTTGTGAAATGAACCACCTTCATAATGTAATTAAACATAAGCGTGGAAATTATAGAGAGCGAAAACAATTGCACATAAGTGAAATAAGATGTGATTTTTGTTCACTGAAAGTAATGCTGAATGCTGTGATTAAATGAGCATTTCTTTTTTTAAGGCATGAACAAGAAAAAATAAGATAATTAAACAGTTGGCAGATTGTAAAAACTAATTTCACTCAAAAATTGCAAGCAACTTTCACAAATAATTACATAGAAAATCAAGTAACACTGAATTAAATGTGAAATTATGAAGTAGAAAGACTTCAACAGAATTTTTTTTGTTAAACACTCTAATGTTTTCAAAGAAAGAAAAATATTAAGAGCCAGGGGGTGAAAACTTTTGAACAGAATGAAGATGTGCACATTTTTCTTATTTTGAATAAATATCTTTTTTTTATTTTCATGTAGTACTGCCTGTTAGAAGCTACAAAAGATACGTACATGTTTCCCAGAAGACAAAATAATTTTAATTTACCCTGATCTTCAAATTCAAAAAGTTTCCCCCCGGCTCTTAATGCATTGTGTTTCCTTCTGAGGCATCAGTGAGCGTTTGAACCTTCGGTAATAGCAGCATGAGTCCCTCATTTATCCTCAGTGTGAAAAGATGGATCTCAAAATCATACAGTCCTTGTTGAAAAGAGTTCAAATACACAAAAATGCTGAAAAACCAAAGAATTTGTGGGATCTGAAGGATTTTTCTGAAGAACAGCAGGCAGTTTAACTGTTCAGGATAAACAAGGGACTCATGAACAACTATCACTAAACAAACAAAAAAATGAAACACATTCAGGTAAGAACACAGTATTAAGAATCAAGTATATACTTTTGAACGGGGCCATTTTTATAAATTCAACTACTATTTTCTCTTGTGGACTATATGTAAATGTCTTAATGGGAAATATCTTATATTCAGGTCAGTACCAAATAAAAACTAACATTTTGTATGATCCCTCTTATTAAAAAATAACATCTTGCAGAAGGTGTATGTAAACTTTTGACTTCAACTGTAAGTGACATAGTTACAAACACATGATGCAAGGTGGCTATGAATGAGAAGGAAAGAAAACTTATGTTTAAAATGATGTTGAAATAAGACGGTGGAAAAAAATGAGGAGAAAAAAAAATGTTAAACAACTTTGTGATTAAATTAATTACACAATTTTCATTTTAATAATAGCATTATTTAAGTGAAAGTAATAAATAAATTACAACATTGTGGCTGAACTTAATCAAAAAGCAAACCACTGCTTCAAAAAGCCGTGTGGCACGTGGTCACGTTTGAATAATCTATGTGAAGTTGTCCTGAGGGATGACAGCTAGTAAAATCATTATAAAAACATAACAAAACAAAACAAAGCTCTGCTTGTTTCATCAGAGAAAGGGTGGAAAGGAAAGATTAAAGCCATCACCTATAGCATGTGGCTTGCATAAGAATAACACTGGGAACCAGATCAAAAGACAAGCCCCACCAGGGAAAAAAAAAAATATCCCTGGGATTCCAAACTTCCCACAAAACATCCCTAATTAGTGACAAGCCTACATCCCAGGAGCCTGCAGGGATATTTGCGTTTGATTATTTTGGCATGATATGACAACAAATGGCGATGGAAGGGAGGACTGGGAGGTTAGGAGAGGAGAGACAGGAAAGACAGAGTTGAAAACAAGGCCGCCGAGATGGCGCAGAGCAGCTTTAGGCTCTCTTTGGAAAGTCGTTCTCTCTCCCGTAGATTTACACCCTGCAGAGAAGCACAAGGCCGGAGAAGTCGAACACCTATCTGTGCGGCAGATAAACATGGCATGACTGATTTAGCAGCTTGACTGGATCCATCACACCTCTTTCTCTTCCCTTGACTCTAATATTCCCCACAGTCACGAGCAGCAAAACGCATGATATATTTCTCTCCTCTCAGAGGCTCAGAGTGATTTAAGATCATTAAACACTTCCCTCCCTATTCTTTTGTTTTTCCTGGTTCTATTCCCCCTCAGCTAGTTGTCGTAAAGTGGCGCCGGATCCGAGCGCTGAGGCCTGGTGCGCCGAGATGAAGAATATGGCAATCATATTTCCTGATTAAAACTCTAATGGATTTTGCTCAGTGGAGGCTGGGTGCCGGCTTTTAATGCATTGCAGGTGTGATAAGGGAATCACAAAAGCTCTGCTGTATCATTGAGAGCTAAACTGGATACATTTACATTCATACATTTGGCATAAGCTTCTATCAAAAGTGACTTAGAAGCTATTTTTTTAGGAGGCGTATTCCCTGGGAATGCACCCTTGACCTTGGCGTGGCTGAACATCTGAAATATCGGCTGTCGAGTTATCTCTGATTATGTTCTAAGTATTGATGATTGACGTTAAAAGCCAAATGAGTACACTGTTGGCTTGTTTTACTGGGTGATCCAATTGGCTATATATTGACACCCACTGACACAGATGAAAGAATACACCAAAAATGCTTACTGATGCCATATTTATTTATATATATTGCTATAGTGGATGTGTTAGTTAAAAAAACAAACCAAAAAGCACATTATCTTGAGCCTAGCTCACTCTACTTAACATGTGGTTTTTT
>JAHKKF010536869.1:32376-48204 GCA_019740295.1 Labeo calbasu | reverse complement strand
CACCAGGCCATGACAGTCCATTGGAGACGTTGTGTTTTTTTCCCAGGGACTGGCTGCCAAACAGTCAGTGTGCTCTGGCCCAGTGCCGCACATAGGAAAAACTCTAAAGCGCCACTTTCTTTGCTCATCCCATCTGTTGGTTTTGGCTCTGGCATCACAAGCAGCCAAACAGATCTAAAGTCAGCCTCAGCAAACAAGACAGTAAGCCTGCCAACCCTGTTCCTCACATCAGCGTTCTTACATCGGCCACTGTTTCTTACCCTACAGAAAAAAGACTTTAGAAGAAGGGCTCCATACTGCATGTTATTCTTGTGACACATTCACATATACGACTAGAGAACACAACACTCTTTTGAAAGGATATATACAAGATATACAAGGCAAGAATATTCCTGAGAATATATACAAAAAATGCTTTTTATTGTCAATAGCTGGATGTGAACTAAACCACAAAAGGTACACATAGGGTACAACAGGGCTAAAGGCACACCTTAATAAAAAATGTGGCATTCACTGCGCCTAAAATGTATAACTGCAGAAAAAAATATACACATTTGTACTGAACATATAAGGAGCAATAGATTTCAAAACAACAATAAATTATACAAGTTGTTTATTTTGATTTAAAATCTTATAAATGTATGAGGTGGCAAGGGGGTAAAACATGGGGTAAAAGGCATACAGTATTGACATAAATACTTTAGCTAAAATAATGTTTTTTTAAAACATCACTTTAGCAAAGTTTGTACTATTTTCTGCTTATTTTGAAAAATAAAAGAATTAATTTTTGTTCAATAAATATATTGTCATTAAGATTACAATTTTTTTTTTAAATACAGAAATATTTAAGCATTGACAGAGATCTCATAATAATTTAATATAGATGTACAGCAGTAACAATAAATGATATTTTATTATATGACATGATTAATATTGTGTTTTTAAATAAGATGGTTTCATTCTGAACATGGTGATTATCTCTAAAATGGGCACCCAACATAATATACGATATTTACCATCTGAATCATGTCAACATGTCAACAAATGGAGAAGTCAGCATTTTATTAATTATCATGTTAATTACAGTGCCTTTCAGCCCCAACAGCAGGGGTACTTTTTGACCCTAAATACCCTAATTTTACATATTCTTTCGCTATTTAAAAACTGTTGTTTTAATGATCTTAAACAAAACTGGAAATCATTAAGACGACATTTGTCTCAAAATATATCAAACATCAAACATTAGATCAAGTAAGCACAGAATCAGCTTCGCGCTGCTGCCCGCGATCGTGTCAACGATCAGACAAATTTGCGTGTGCATCTTGAAAAGCGAATATTTAGAAAGTGCTACGCCACGTTTTTGTGTCATCTAGTGGTTTAGAAGCGAGTAATATTAAAGGCGCCTTTTACCCTGGGCCGCCTTTAGTCTCTTGTACCCTATAAACAACATTCTGCAACATATTTTATTTAGCAAGAGAAAAAAATACTGTTCTTTTAATTTCCTGATCTGAAGACTAGAGTAAAGGCTTCTGAAAATTCAGCTTCGTCATTACAGGAATTAATTGCACTTTAAAAAAAATATTAAAATAATTAAACTGTTCTACTGTATTTTCAACTAAATAAATGTAACCTTGTTGGCCATTAGAGACATCTTTCATTAAATATCTCACCAACAACATACTTTTAGAACAGCTGTTTATACAAACAAACACACACATGCATATAAAATGTGCTAATGCTGCGTTGAATAAATTCATTGTGGGATTATGAATACTTGATATCTGTAATAATAATGAGAGCTCAAGTTTTTGTTGCTAATTAATTACAAAGACGGTCACATAAAATCAAACAGTTTCTCAGTGTTATTATGCTCTGAAGAAGTCATCACTCTCCTCAACAGTGCAAATTTAAATCAAACAAAGCTGCATTAATGAATCTAAAGGGGGCAAATTTCTCAGTATCGTGGATTCACTTATCATGTCTATAACAATACCATACTGTGACAATCTGCAGCGCTATTGTATCTTATTCAGAGACACAGGGGCCTGAAGAACCTCGCAGATATTCATTAGATGCTCTGCCCCGAGACAAAAAGATATCTAATTATTCACCGTCAACAGCGGACCCCCCCGGCCTCCACACTACATTGCCGTATCGAGCAGTCAAAGTCAAATGAACACAAACAATGAAATTAAAGCGCTGGTCATGAGACAAATGATTGTTTTTAGTCATCGGCACGCACAACAGTCGTGAACAATGAGAGCGGGGCGTAACAGGCTAATTTAATTAGCCAATGCCAGTGAGGCGGAATTGCTCGGAGGGAATAAGTACAAATTTGGGCTGCCAAGAGGCTGTATTTGCTCAGTTTGAACTTGGCAAAAGTTCTATATCGATTTTAATAAACCAAAGGAAAAAAAAAACAGGCCGACGTGATTAGCGAATGACTGACAAATCGCAAGAGTTACGTCGAGCCGTGCCAGCTACTAAGTGGTAAACAAACAGACTAGAAAAATAAATAATAAATTAAGCAAATAGCCAAGCATCACCACAAGCTAAAATGCGCTGGCACAGGAAACGCCGCCTTGTTGTTCTAATCCGTCGCAGATGACACGTGTTTTTCGCTACCGCAAGGGGCCTCTTATGAAAACACAGATGAGTTTTAGTAGCACATGCCCCAAACCACAGCAGGCGGCGGGGAACCATCGAACACACGCAGCAATCGGATCACATCAAATCAGATCGGACACGGGCAGAAGCAATATAGGTGTGACTTACCTTTGAGATGATGTTCAACAGAGTAAGGCAGATCCGTCAGGCCCGGGCAGGCAGAACATGAGGGAGAACAAAATGAGAAGAAAATGCGGTTAGCAATGCTGAAGACAGAAATGACAAGTTTGTTTTCATCGCGCTGTTGACGTGACATTTCTCTCCAATTTTTGCAACCGCAGAGAGGCAACGGCAAAAAAACGCTAACATGCGTGAATTGACAGTTGAGATATTTGCGTTAGCGAGGGGGATTTTTCTTCTAAAACATTTGGATGTTCATCATTATAACTCGAGTAGATCAATTTCAACAGTAGGCTGAGTGCCCGGGGCCCCTCTAAAGTAATATCTACACCGTGATGGAGAAGGAAGAAAAAAGAAAAAAAAAAAAAAGCAAACCGGTTGACCAAAGTGATATTTTGGCAACCAATTTCGATTGCATACACCTCTGGTGATATGTTACCTGCCACGGCTGTGCTATAGCATGTCTTTCATGTTTACTCTGATTTATTGAGCTATATTAGCGTTTTGACATTTTGACTAGCTCGGCTCACAGATACTAGTTCAAACAGTTACAGACCATCAACAGAACTGGAGCGGAAGCTTAATCACGCGATACTCAGCCACTGACAGCCTGAGAGTTGCCATAGCAGCTGGCTCGCACTGCGACGGTGCCGGGAACGGACCGAGGGGTGATTGGAGGGATATTAGAGAGAGCGAGAGAGAGATGAGTCAAAAACCCAGCGGATGAGTTTGTAGACCATCAACATTCCTGCCACATTTTTCTACATCCCTGACAATTGACAACAGATGCCGCAGGCAGCAAAAACGCAATCCCAAAATTGGGAGCCCATCTGACTGAGTGCAAGGTCTGGCCGTCGCTACGCAGTCCATAAAGAGCCAGCCAGATAAGCATTTAACAGGACGCAGATGGAGGAATAATATGCAGTTTTGCTCTTAATTTCCAACCGTTTCCTGCTGCTTTTTCGGTCTGGCAGCAGAGCTGCTTTTCCTTCCCCTCTTGATTCACTCTTGAAAATTCATCCAAATGAAAAAAGGACCAATTAACTTAAACAGCCCACATCATTTCTTTCAAGGGCAATGATAGTTTTCTGTATTAAAGCTGTTGTTTTTTATTGAACTGAGAAAGGGCACCTGGTCATTGCAGGCAAAGAATATAAGCCATTTTTTTTAGATGATGACTCAGAGTTCATTTGAAGTCTGTCATCGTTGTAGAGCAGCCAAAAGCTTTGTCCCTAATAAAATACATGCACGAGCCATCTAAATTTCTAACAGAACACAAAAATGGGAAGTTCAGTACAGAATAACAAGACATAATAATATGACAAAAGAGTCAGATGGTGACAAGCTTGCCAAATACAGCTATGTAAATAGTTTTGTAGACATACTAGATGTTTCTGCAGGAGCAGGCGAGCATGCTCATTTTCTGGCAAAATAAACCTGTCTGGCAAAAACACAATATGTACCGTCTGACAATAAACAAGTATCGCAGACACGCACGCTCTGTATCTCTTTCCACACAGAGAACCTTTCACTCCTGGACAAACACACAATGCAGAAGACAGCTACGCTTTTCCCAGCCACTCATTCCCCCGAGACAGGAAGTGACATCAGAGACACAGTCTGCAGGTAGAGTCACAGAGAGAATAGGAGACAGACAGCTAGAATGATAAAAAGAACGACAGAAGAATAGATATACTATCTATATAATATCTATCTAGCTACCTAATGATAGATCAAACAAAAAGACAGAACTGCAGACAGACAGAATGATAGATAGAACTTTTTGTTCTATTTGTCTGGCATTCTGTCTGTCTGTCTGTCAATCTATAATTACACCTCACGATTGACAGAAAGACTTTTAGACAGACAAAGCAACAGACAGATAGACAGAACAATAGACAGAATGATAGACAAATCAACTGACAGACAGAATGTTTGGCAGACAGACAGATAGACAGACAAACAATAGAAAGATGATCGAAAAGCAGACAGGCAGCTAGACAGACAAACACAGAATGATATATAGAATTACTGACAAACTGATCCTTTGATTGTTTTAGCTGTTCATCTGTCTGTCTACCTGTAGACCGATATACAGACAGACAGAACAATCGAAAGACAGACAGGTAGCTAGACAAACACAATGATATATAGAACGACAGACAAAACGATCAACAGACAGAACGACAGACAGACAGATGATAGATAGCTAGATAGGCAGACAGACAGACAGACAGACAGACAGAACGACAGACAGAATGACAGACAGACAAATGACAGATAGCTAGATATCTGTCTTTCGTTCTATATATCATTCTGTTTGTCTAGCTACCTGTCTGTCTTTTGACTGTTTTATCTGTTCATCTGTCTGTCTGACAGACAGAACAATCGAAAGACAGACAGGTAGCTAGACAAACAATGATATATAGAACGACTGACAAATCAATCGACAGAGAATGACAGACAGACGACAAATAGCTAGATAGGTAGACAGACAGACAGAACAACAGACAGACATAGCTAGATAGGTAGACAAAGCAATCGAAAGACACACAGGTAGCTAGACAAACATAATGATATATAGAACGACAGACAAATTGATTGACAGACAGAATGACACAAAAAAAACGACAGATAGCTAGATAGGTAGACGGACAGACAGACAGATAGCTTGATAGGTAGACAGACACAGAACAATTGGAAGACAAACACAGAATGATATATAGAACAACAGACAAACTGATTGACAGACAGAATGACAGACAGACAGAACGACAGACAGACAGATGACAGATAGCTAGATAAGTAGACAGACAGATGGACAGGCAGACAGACAGACAGACAGACGTCATGGCTCTCTGTTCAGATGTGTTTCTGGCTGTGGTTTTGAGGTAGAGTGTGTGCAGATGTCCATGTGCAGTGAGTTCATTATTACAGCACTTACTCTAACAGCTTCTGAACTGTGACCAGTGCCTGGCCATTAAACATCCCATCTCACACCATCTGCTTGGATAAACCAGCGAATAACCAAATACACCAGCAAAATATCCAACAGAGCTCCTCCCATTAGCTCTTCGAGTTCTGGCTTGTTTTTGAGGATGAATGATAGCTACAGAACTTCTCACATCAAAACAGATCGTATCATTGAACTGCTCAAAAATCCAATATTAGTAGGAAATGCAAGCAAGTGTTTATCTCCTAAATATTCCTACTCTAGCAACAAAGATGAGACACTTATTATGAAATTACCAAATGTGGAGTTTTAAAAAGGCCCATAGTGCCTATGCGTCACCCCCTACTGTATTCTCAGCAAGACCATCATTCAGAAAAAGGCAACAGTTGGTTTTACAATCTACATTCTTTTCAATTACTCCAATTTTTGGTCCTAATGACCAGCTGCAGCAGCAGTAACTCATGGGTCTCAACTACCCACAGTCATTAGAGAAGCCAGTGAAGGCTGCGTGGTAATTAGCACAGAGAGGAAGACACAGACAGCCCGCATGACACGACACTGCAACTGCACCGCCGACTCATCCCTCTTTTTAATTAGCAACATTAGCAAGTTAATCCCGTTCCTTTCCCTCACAAGTAGCACTGTGGGTATTTGCCACATGCAGTGAGCAAAATGTGCCAAGACAGAGATCAATAGCACCCAAACAAATTTTCCTTTCTGAAAAATTAAATTCCAAACTATCTGATCATGTCTCGATCACTAAGGCAGAATTCCAATATGCATACTTCAAATGAGAACTAAAAACTTCCAATGATAACCTTCATATTTGTAAGTATGAAGTAAGCAAGTATGACAATATTAGAGCACATCATCATGAAAATGCATCTTAATACTGCTTCAAAGAACTGTTGTAAATGTTTTGGACAATAACAGTCACAAAAATCGTGCACAGATGCACTTTGTAAATCCATTTGGAATAGTGCATACTGCTGGCACCTTTTACGTACCATTTTCTAGTGACAGACCAACTGACTAATTAGACGATTTTTGGCCATTTTGAGATTATGGTATCAGATAATAACTATGCCCAGCTGAAGTGTTAGATTTCCCTTGTGTTAGTTCCTAAATCTACTAACAAGCCAAGCATGGAAAATTCACATTTTCTTTTGTGAATTAACAGTACATATTGTGTTAAATAAGTGTTCATTTAGTTTAACCGTTCATTTAATTTCAGCAGTTTCATCTCATTTGCAGGCCCACACAGAACTCTGCTGAAAGCTCCACAGATTTCCATAGGATTGGAATTTCATTTCTTTGCGAAATTCTTCATATTCATGGACCCATCTTTGTTCATCAAATACTTGGCTATTTTGACCATGCTTTCAGCTAACAAAAAGAGCTCCATTTAACAAGTTTGAACAGATTTCTCTCAAATTTGCATTTCATACTGATACTACACTACCAGTCAAAAGTTTTTAAACAGTAAGATTTGTAATGTTTTTTTAAAGAAGTCTCTTCTGCTCACCAAGTCTGCATTTATTTGATTCAAAGTACAGCAAAAACAGTAACATTTTGAAATATTTTTGTTATTTAAAATTACTGTTTTCTATTTGAATATATTTTAAAATGTAGTTTATTCCTGTGATCAAAGCTCAATTTTCGGCATCATTGCTCCAGTCTTCAGTGTCACATGATCCTTCAGAAATCAACCTAATATGCTGATTTGCTGTTCAAGAAACATTTATTATTAGTAGTATTAGCAGTAGTAGTAGTAGCCATATTAAAACAGTTGAATACATTTTTTAGAAATATACAAAGATCAACATTTATCTGAAATTAAAAGCTTTTAACATTACAGTATAAGTACAATTTTGGGGGGAAACAAATTATAGAAATTAATACCTTTATTTAGCAAGGACACTTTAAATTGATCAAAAGTAATGATAAAGACATTTATTATTTTTATTTTTTATTTTTTAAGATCTATTTTTGGCATTTTTTGCCTTTGTGACAGGACAGATCAGAATTGAAAGGGAGTGAAGTGGGAGAGAGAGGGGGGTGAGATCGGGAAAGATCCTCGAGTCGGGATTCGAACACGGGACACCCGGCGCGCAATGGGCACTGTGCGCTATCGGCACAGACAATAAAGACATTTATAATGTTACAAAAGATTTCTATTTCAGACAAATGTTGTCCTTCTGAACTTTCTATTCATCTATTCATCAAAGAAACCTGAAAAAAAATCTACTCAGCTGTTTTCAACATAATAATAATAATAATAATAATAATAATAATAATAAATGTTTTTAAGCAGCAAATCAGAATATGAATCAGAAAAATCTTAGTAAAGACAAGATTTCCTTTAAAAAAAAAAAAAAAAAAATGTTGTCCTTTTGAACTTTCTATTCATCAAAGAAACCTGAAAAAAAATCTACTCAGCTGTTTTCAACATAATAATAATAATAATAAATGTTTTTTAAGCAGCAAATCAGAATATTAAAATAATTTCTTAAGGATCATGTGACTGGAGTAATTAAGCTAAAAATTCAGCGTTAAAATCACAGTAATAAATTACATTTTTAAAATATATTCAAATAGAAAACAGCTATTTTAAATTGTAAAAATACTTCAGAATTTGACTGTTTTTGCTATACTTTGGATCAAATAAATACAGGGTTGGTCTTCTTTAAAAAACAATAAAAACTTTTGACTAGTAGTGTATATTAGCCACTGTCCAGCCTCCTCTGTACAGGTATCAGTAGCAGACACTGATAAACCCATAAATCAACTACTATTTACAATAAATCATAAATGGTAATCCTAATCTAATATACACTATTGTTCAAAAGTCAACAGTTTGGGTCTTTTTTTTTTTTTTTTTTTTTTTTACCTGAAAGAAATAAATGCTTTTATTTAGCAATAATCCATTAAACTGATTAAAAATCTTAGTAAAGACAAGATTTCCATTAAAAAATGTAAAAATTTCACAAAGAAATTAAGAAGCACAGCTGTTTTCAACTGAAATATTTAAGAAATGTTTCTAATGTACCAAATCAGCACGTTAGAATGATTTCTGAAGGAAATTCAGCTTTGTCATGACACGAATAAACTACATTTATAAAAAAAAAAAAATCTTAAACAACCCCAAACTGCTGGATGGTAGTGTATATTCTGTAGAACAAACACTATGTGAATAGTGATTCAGCCTAATGTGAATGTCACCAGATGTGGAACCTCAGAATGCAGCTTTGATTCTCTTCGCAACTTAAATCCATGCGGCACCTGCTTCATTGAGCACTGTCGATCTCTGTCTCCTGATTGGCTGTGTTGTGCAAGGGCAGGATACATTTCACCAACACACTTCACATCCATCACTGCCACTGCTAATGCTTCCCTCCACTTAATCTCATTGTAAATTCAACACTCACGCACATGTTTTCACATGGTAATTATTCGGAAACAGCATTCTTCGTCTTGAGCCGCTATCAGAGAGCAGCAACGTATTTGTTTTTGGAGCTGTAACACACCATAATGCTAATTATTGCATAGATTACAACATCCTTTTAAAAAGAACAACGCATTATATAATATACGTTGATTTGTTGACTGATTTTTTTTAATGTTTAAAAAAAAAAATACTATTTAGAAAATAAAAAGCAAAGAATCTGTTATAACTGTATTTGCAGTCATTCATCGGTCATTCAACAACGTAAGCTGATTATAACGTGTTACTGTATATATTTTAATGCCCTTGTGTTGCTACTCTAATTGTATAGAAGTCAACAACTCAACGGTGATTCACCCACACAACAAAAGGCATAAATTATAGAGTAAGTTGGACGCAGGTGAGCTCTTCTGACAGCGCAATTCGGCTTCTTCTGTAATCAAGACCACAGAAACATAAAAAAAGAGAACAAGAGACGAGGGACCGAAACAAGAGAGTGAAATCAAACTGATATCAGTCCTGAACTCACTGTCTGATGCTTTTGATATTTACTTCAAAGATACCGAGGCTGAGAGCCGCTTGTGCTTTGTGGGTGGGTGCCTTTATTCTTTTACTTTCAGAATAATAAATGAATAAATAAATAAAAGCAAAAAGCAATTAATAAATAAAAAGAACCACATCCATCTGTTAAGAAAGGGTTGACTAATTGGCCCACTGCTGCCTGACTATTAAAAATGATACTTGCAGGTTCACAATCTAATATGTGCCAGGGGGAGCAAGAAAAAAAATCCTAAATGCACCATCAGATATTGGATGAATGAAAGACTTTATGCCAAACTGATGAATTATCCCATTGTGAATCGTCTCTCAGTAATCTTTTACAAGCTATTCTCTTTTTTTTTCCAGGAGCAAATTGTTTCTTGTTTTGACATACTGTCGGGTGAAATCTAATCATGGTGCAGGTGAAATATACTGTAATAAAGTCTCTACTGTCAAGTCTTAATTTTACGCATAAAAAATGTCAAACGAGGGTAGGGAGGGTACGAGCGTGAAGCTGAGCTCCGGAGTATGTGCCATACGCGTGTCACTTCCCTTTGATCTGTGCTCCTATCCTTTGTGAGTTCCTTGACTGTTTTGTACAAAAGCTGAATGTCGATGCAGAAAACAAAACAAATAATGTTAAAGCAAAGTCGGAAATTTTCTGTCTCTGGGGGTGGGATGACTGTTTTGTTTCATGTTGAGCTGTCAGCGGAGAACTGAAGGAACACTGCACACGTTTGGGGCTGGATCTGAAAGGCCTGTGCTCTCTCTCTCTCTCTCTCTCTCTCTCTCTCTGTAGAAATGCATCTCATTAAAATGGAGGCTTGAAAGCAGGAAGAGTGGAAATGAAAGAGGAAACAAGGGTAAGAAGAGGGCCAAGTGGGCTTGAGGGAAAGGGGAAAATGAAGCCGTTTGGAATGAGAGCGAGTCTAAGGATTGAGGAAGAAAGACAAAATAAGGAATTAATAAATGTAATCTGAGAGAGAAAAAAGGAAAAGAAATGGATAAAGCAAAGTTACAGAGAAGAAAATCACCTGCAGAGAGGCAGCTGTAACAGGTTAGACTGTTTCTCCTTCAAAGGACAGTGAGAGAAAAACAAAGCTAATTTAAAATATAAATGGTAAGAAAACAGCATTATGATGATTATTAAAATATGAAGTAAATTAGATATTATTTTATTTGTTATTAATTTGTATGAGTGCATAACAATTAACTGTCATTTTAAATTCATTTCTAAATTTACTACACTGTTCAAACGTTTGGGTGAGGTTTATTATCAAAAAAGATAAGGACTATAATACAAGCAATGCTTTTAAAAATGCTAAAAATAAGATGTAATGAATAAGATGTTTAAAAAAATAAATAAATAAGATGTTTTTTGTTTTTTTTTTCCTTTGAGCACCAAATCTGAATATTAGAGTGATTTCTGAAGGATCATGTGACACTGAATACTGAAGTAATGGCTGCTAAAAATTCAGATTTGCCATGAATGGAATACATTACCTTTTGAAATATTAAAATAGAAAACAGTTATTTTATGATTATTTATTTTTTTACAATATTACTTTCTTATGATTAAATAAATGCAGTCTTGGTGAGAATATGAGACTTCTTTAAAAACATTAAAATATATTACCAACCCTCATCATACAACAAGCAAGTACGACTGCATTTTAGTGCCATGTTAAAAAATATATATATATATATATATATATATATATATATATATATGATTATGAGATTAAAGTCAAAATATTGAGAATAAAGTCGAAATACTATGAGAATAAAGTCAAAACATTTAAATTTCGAGAACAGAGTCGAAATGTTTCGAGAATAAAGTTGAAATGTTTTTAAGAATAAAGTCTAAATATTTCGATAAAAAAGTCAAAATGTTTCAAAAGTTGACATATTTTGAGAAAGTCGAAATGTTTCGAAAATAAAGTCAAAATGTTTTGAGAATTGAAATCATAGAATTTTATTTTTTCTAGAATGTATTTGAAATGTTGAATCCGAGCGACTGCATCATCTTACTGGGATGAAGAATAGTCCATTATAAGAACTCACGGAAACATCTTAATATCAAAAATATGATATTTATTAACATATTAAACAGGAACCACTCAACTAAACATCAGCTCACACACCCAATCGACATTCCTTTGGGGGGGGCGCCAGCTCTCTTACTTAACCCTTTTTTATACTACAAATATATGTGGAATTATTAGCAGAAACCGTGTCATACTTACAGGGACAGTATGTTTTAAAATAATATTTCATGTCTTCAATTACATTCTTTATTTGCAGTGCACCACCTGCCCAATAGCAATAGACTTTGTGCTTTTGGTACTTTTAATATAAAACAGTCTCAGCTTTCAAAATCAGTTTTATAGCACAATACAAACTATGTCTTACAATAATATGTTTTTCAAGCTCTAATGTGGCGTGACAGATCACTGTATTCATGTTAATCAATTCATTACATTATACTGTTTTCTTTGTGAAAATTCCACCACCTACTCTGCAAAAAAACGTCTGTGGTGTCCAACCTTTCATTCTCACATGTATTTAATTAAAAACAACAATAAAACAATCTAAAGGTTGAAGTCATTAACAAGATATATTGTTGCATATGACAAATGCCTCATTATAATTGGAAAGATGATTGACTTACATGTCGCTTAAACTGAAGCGAATACAGCGATCTGTCATGCCACATTAAAGAACGTGAAAACCACACTGTAAGACATACCTACAGTACATTTCTAAAGAAAAAAAAATCCATATAGATAAATCTCTCTACACAGCAAATAAAATAGCCCTTGTTAGTCTCCTACACAGACAACAAATACAAAACCACTTCTGTGTTCAGCTGTTAGGTCTGAGTATAATACTGTATGCAGGTTTGCTCAACCTCCAGTGGATTAAATGAATTGCCTTTCGTCTGAACTGTACATACACACAATGTCTTCCCCACCTACCTGCTCTAAATAGCATAGCCTAAAAACATCATGCTGTTGCTGACTAGCAAGTGACAACTACACCGTGTGTGTATCGCTGACTATGTAGCGTTACTTCGGTTTCCTTTATTCTCTTTGGCATCAGTGGCTCTCTGCTGTTCAATTTAGATTTGTTAAGCCATCTGGACCTGAGATTACATAACCGCAGCACGTACCGACACGTTTCCAAATGTAAGCCGTAAAAAGAAAGCCGACCTAAATAAGCCGATTTAATCCAGGAACTCAACGCGTCCCATTGACATTGACACCTAAGCTCCAAAACTCTCACGCTCTCTTAAGATTATTATTTGAACGTTATCGTCCACCAAGAGGAAGCGTTTAATGTCATCTCACCTGCTACAACTCTGGTACAAAATTGCAAGCTTTTCTAATAATGTCAACAGTAAAAACTTAAACTAGTACTTTACATATATAATACTTGGGATCACTTACTATTCAAAATCAAATAATGCTACTTTGACATGTCCTGAGGCTGTTTTACATTAGCCTAGAGCCTTAACAGCATTGTGATTTGTAGGCTTACATAACTTACCTCCAGAGTTGCCCTCAAACAGCCTCTGCTAAGCATGTTTTGTTTTGAGAGGCAGGCTATTTCACAGCTCTTTACATCCTTAAACTTCTTTTCACCTTCCTGTCTTAAAGAACTAAAGCAACTATCAGAAGGTGAGATCCAAACGGCAAGAAGCCCGACCTCTCTTAAACATTCATCCATGATCATTGCCAGACTAACTAAGCAGGGCATCCTGGTTTAATTAAAAGGTAACATGCCAACCCAATTAAACAAGCTTGCAATTGGAACCTCAATTAGTTTTGTCTATCCATCTACACTGTAAAAAATAAAACACACAATTTGTTGAGTCAGCTTAAAATAATTTGTTACCCTGCTGCCTTAAAAATTTTAAGTTCAGTCAACTAAAATAAGTTTAGTCAACTTGAAATGTTAAGTTGTACTATGTAACAACTTAGGTATTTGTGTTTGCTAAACTTAACAGATGGGTAAGTAACCCAGCTGCCTTAAAATTTTAAGTTGATTTAAATCAAATATCTAAGTTGTCACTTAGTATAATTTAACATTTCAAGTGGAATAAACTTTTTTTGAGTTGACTGAATTTAACATTTTAAGGCAGCCAGGTTGACTCAACAAATTGTTTTTTACAGTGTAGATTATCAATCCATCAAAATAGGTTCTGTTTTCATAAATAACTGGCTTTCTGTGGTGTACTTTTATGCAGTCTTTAGATACTGCATAAGAATTTATTACAACAATGCCTAACCCGTCCCTTATGCAAATTTACCATGGTAACCACAGCCTCGGCCAAAAATACCACATTACCACAGATTTATTGTGTTATTTTGGCGGAAAGCGTAGCTTCATGAATCACAAAGATCCTGTTTTGTATTTGATAGATCATGATCTTGCAGGCCTGCTCCAAAATCATTATGAATAATGAGAGTCACAGCCGCATAAAAATGCTAACACGCCTGTTTATGAAGATACATTCATTAGAACCCAATAGGGAGTATCTTGGTAGAATCCTGAGAAATATTACATCATATAACACATGAGAATACACACTATTCCACCGTGCATTGCGCACCTCAACATCTCCGAATGCTAAAAGTACCATTTTCTCATTACAAACCCTAAAAGCATTCAGGAAGCACAAAATAGCGATCCAGACACCAATGTTTACCACTGCCCAAGGTCATATGGGGGCTAAAGCTTCAGCTGGAACCTGGCAGCGCCATTCTTCAGCCATATCCCCAGAACGCTCATTCAAAAGGTCAGTCATTTACCATGCTCGCAAGAATAGAGCTCTCAGCACTGCGCCCAAGCCTTTTTATTGACGACTGGAGAACCACTGCCATTTCCTCTCAGGGTTAAACATTAAAAAGAACGCTGTGCTGACACTAAAAGAACCTTTGTTACTGAGCGAAGCTTATGGGGTTAATTTAACGGTGCACAGGTAGCTTTGCGGTGCCGCTTGCCGTGGTATATAATTCATGACCTCTGCTGGAGTTGAGTCCAAACGCTAATTAGCCTCTTATCACTGTTACAACACTGGGACAATGGCAGCCATTTTAGCTCCACTCAGAGTGCTTCTTGTATATCGAGCCGGGAGTTTCTTTGAATGGAAGGCCATTAGCAGTGCAGCTGTAGACATAAGACACAAATCAAGGATGCTGACAGCCAGACTTGCATCTCTGGATAGTAATGTATAAATGCTGGAGTTACAGGCAGACAGTTAATGACAAGATGTCTGAGAAAACAGTGGGGTTTGAATTCAGGCTACAAAGCCTGGACGGAGAGAGAGACAATGTGCTGGTAGGTTATACGGTTGAACAAAAAAGTATTTGGATATTTTAAAATGCTCCTATTATGTCATTTTAAAGGTTGCTAATATTGTTTTATGAGTCTCCTAAAACAAGTTTACATGTATGCAAGGTCAAAAAACACTTTTTCTCCAAAAATAGATTTATTTTTACCTAATTTCTACATGATTCGTAAACAACTTGTGCAAAGCAGTTCAAAGAATCAGTCTCTCTAAACCCCTCCTTTCCGTGAGCCCTCACTGCTGTGATTGGTCAGATGGCGCAGTCCTTTATGATTGGTTTACCGCGTACAGCGCTTGTCGGAAACGATACGCCCATTGCCATAACTGAGTGACAGCCCTGGAGACTTGTCAATACATAGAAAAGATGGCATCGATTTTACCTTACCAATTCGAGCCGGAGTTTGACAATGAAACGGCTGAAGAGGCTGATCGACAAGTTAGCACGGACTACCGTGGAAAGTGCTCGCAATTTGCTTATGTAAGCGAACAGGACACACCTCTATGTTGTAACTTCAACATTGTATAATGCATTTAGCAGCTTTCACACCGAACGCGAAAACTGGGTTCAGTGCAGCCCTTCAGAGCGCAGCAGCAAAAGTTTAAGTCATTTGTGACCCTAGACCACAAAACCAGTCTTAAGTCGCTGGGGTATATTTGTAGCAATAGCCAAAAATACGTTGTATGGGTCAAAATTATTGATTTTTCTGATATGCCAAAAACCATTATGATATTAAGTAAAGATCATGTTCC
>JAHKKF010536869.1:2500-32326 GCA_019740295.1 Labeo calbasu | reverse complement strand
TAATTTTTGATTAGTAATATGCATTGCTAAGAACTTCATTTGGACAACTTTAAAGGCGATTTTCTCAATATTTAGATTTTTTGCACCCTCAGATTCCATATATTAAAATAGTTGTATTTCGGCCAAATATTATCCTATCCCAACAAACCATACATCAATGGAAAGATAATATATTCAGCTTTCTGATGATGTATAAATCCCAATTTCGAAAAATTGACCCTTATGACTGGTTTTGTAGTCCAGGGTCACATTTGAACTTCGAGCACGGCGTGCGCGCCTTGCTCACCAGTGGTGCACTCCGCTGCGCGTACGCTTTGGTCGACGAAGAAACAAGCTGTCCTCGTGCAGTGCAAGCAATTGAAATGAATGGGTTTGCCATTCTTGCCATCCTTTATCATTACTCCAGCTAATGAGACAGACAGACAGTCAAGCTGCATCAATCACAACTTTTTAGACTACTGTGGGCCCACAGCTGAACAACAGAACTACAGAAGCTTGAGTTAGCCCGTTAGCAAGACATGTGCAGGGTTAACATACACAACTACGTATTTTGAACGATCACTAGAACGATCTTTTGGAAGTGAATATAAAACAAGTTTACTCTCACAGCGTAGAATACAGCATCTTCTTGACATGACGTAAACCACATGGAAATTTCATTGTGTTTGTGGGCGGGCAAGTTGTTTGCAACGTAGAACGTGGGTGGACAGTATGCAAATATGTTACTTCGTGACGTATAGCCGTAACAGAATAAGATTCGGATTCCTGACGACTGACGGCTTTATTAAAGAATTAGTTCACTCCAGAATGAAAATGTCCTAATAACCCCTATGTCATACAAAATTTTCGTGTCTTTCTTTCTTTAGTCTAAAAAAAAATTAAGGTTTTTGATGAAGACATTCCAGGATTTTCCTCCATATTGTGGATTTCAATAGGGATCAACAGGTTGAAGGTCCAAATCGCAGTTTCATTGCAGCTCTACACAATCCCAGCCAAGGAATAAGGGTCTTATCCAGCAAAACAATTGGTCATTATATGAAAAAAAAATTAAATTTATATATATTTTTAGCCACAAACGCTCATTTTGCACTAGCTCGACTTCACACATTACATAATCATGTTGGAAAGGTCTTGCGTTATGTACTGTAGGTGGAAGTACTGACCCAGTGTTTACAAAGCGAATGCGCAAAGAAAGTCAAACGCTCTTTACAAAAAAGTAAAACAACGATGCCGGACGATTTTGAAGTTGGAGGAGAAAATGAGATGGAGTACACAGACGAAAAACTAACCACACATGACCTTTCCAATGTGATTAGGTAATGCGTGAAGTCACGGAAGCGCATTGCGGAGCTAGTGCAAGACAAGCATTTATGGTTGAAAATTATATTTATGTGTATTTTTTTTAGAAAATGATTGTAATTTTTTTAATTACTTATAGCCAGCTGGTCCCAAGGTCGCAAAAACATGTAAATACTTCTCATTTTAAACCATATATCTATTGTTTCATAATCAAACCCGATAAATTTCCTTTTGTGAATTGTTTTGCTCGAAAGTGCTTATGTAATCTAAACGTGACGAATTTTTAACTCTCTGGGGTCAAAAAAGGCGCTGCACTTTTTCTGACAACTCCTAAGGGGACTTCATTTTCTCTGTCATTTTTGATTGTTCAGATAAGAGCAATACTTCAATCGAAACTGTAAGGTTTAATAATGGTTTTAATTCATACATATAAATTAATGACGTCACTAAAATGGCTGAAATCACTCCTTTTTACTCACAATCAACTACTATTTCACTGCAAATCAACGTCAGTGGTAAAGCTTTAGGTAATCTCATGTTTTTGAGTCTTGCATCTAACACTCCACACACCGTATTATATTCTAAAGAGGAATCTTTGAAATTAACACAAACATTTTCCTGCAGGGTCAGATATGTCATCGTGAAAGAACATTAGTTTTATAAGGACGGCAAGAACATCTTTCCCTGCAGCGCCTCTATTATCAGTCGTGGCAGAGCGAACCTGAATACCGTGCTGCCTGTGACAGGGACAAAATAGGAACTTGAAAATTAGAGGAATATGTGACTCAGCAAATCTGTTGACGTGATGCTTTTCCACTGTATATCATCTCTGTACAAAATCAATTTCGCTGCAGATCAGGATTGGAGCAGCTTTGTGAGAGGAGTAGAAGAAGGGCTGGTGGGCCGCGGAACATTCCAGCTGTCAACCGCTAAGATTTAAGCCATAAAAAGTGGTGGTATTGTCAGCGATGATGGCTATGAGCCAAACGCTTACTTAATCCTGACAGTAAGATGCTGTCATGATGTCTAAGAGAATACAGAACGCTCTGCACTGATTTGGAGCACAGTTGTTATACGATTGAGGACATCATCTAAAGAAGAATGTGTGCAATCTGCTGCTTTTCAGCATATGAAAATATATGATGTATAATCCAAAGTGAAATTATAAAGCCTAGTATGTAAACGAAGTAAAAATAAGCATTACCTCGCTGACTAACTAACTAATCAATAATCTAATGAACACTCTGACAGTCTAGATACGTTTCGTGCTTGGCATTTGAACGGCTTGTTCTTTAGTGCAGGCCTATTTCAGAATCTGACAGCAAAATTTAATATGCCATCTGTCTAGACAGTTTTCCACTACTTGTTTTACCCTTTAAGTATTTCAATCAAAGTAAGAAATAGGGCAGAATAAACAACAGCAAGAATGAAATTTGTTGCTCCGTCTGAGCTTCAAGATGCAACACATTGTTATAGGGTTTATACTAAACTGTGAAATAATGCTTTACTGACAGCAAATCTGATGTAACGCACACAAAAATCTTAACATCATGCTTCAGTGAAGCCTGAAAGAAGATATATTGCTTTCAAAATAGAGTAACTCAATAAAGGTACTCAAAAGCTTATGTCACGCTATTTATGTCACATTAGTAAGCAGAAAAAGCACTGAAAGCAAAAATGAATCATAAGGCTGTCTTGATATCCAAAACATTGTTAGTCACTGTCAAGATAACGGCTCCTGGTTTGATTTCTCTGGATTTTTTTTTTTGGACAAGACTGACAGGGATCCAAAAATTGCATCTACAAACTCTATCCATGTCGATCTTTAACACAAACAGATGTGGTGTCTTTTCAGTAAATCGATCGCAGTGCCACCTCGGAAATGCTTGCATGCGTTTACCATGTATCTTCATTTCATTGCGAAAAGCTGTTTTATTACAAGCAAAAAATTTTGCGGAGAATGTACCAAACAGCTTTCTTTTGCAGATATATGCAGTTTCATCTTAATCTTCCACTTTTGACATATCGCTGCAGGAAAAATGCGAGAAAGCTTCCAATTTTTTTTTTTAATGCAAGTGCAACTTATTGTGTTCAAGGGCACTGAACAAACATATTTCCTCAGCACCCCTTGAGGCAGGGGGATCTGATTGACAGAGATCTGCAAAAGAACTACTCATACAGTATCAGTTAACAGTGTTGGGGAAAGTTACTTTTAAAAGTAACACATTACAATATTGCGCTACTACCAAACATAAAAGCCCATTCTAAATAAGACTGAGGTTGAAAGAGAAGTAAATTCACATCTGTACAGTAGAATGAAGAAAGAGAAAAACCAACACTCTTCAGCAAAAAAAATATATATATAGTTTATCTAAAGTAATTTTTGCCTATTAGTATGCTTGAATTGGATCATCAAAGGTCACCAAGACAGTGGTTAATAAAATGGGACTAAATAAATAAAGGATATTTGCTAACACTTTACAATAAGGTTTATTAGTTAACATTACTGTGTCGGGGCATGTTAAAACTTCTCCAGGGCAAAAAAACCCCTCAGACCCCAGAGGGTTAACAAGAACTAAGAATGAACAATGCTTCTACAGCATTTATTAAGCTTAATTAATGATAATTTCAGCATTTACGAATGCATTATTAAAATCACGTTGTTTTATTAACATTAGTTAATGCACTGTGAACTAACATGAACTAACAATGAACAAAGATAAATAAATAGTGCAATAAATTTATTGTTCACTGTTTGTTCATGTTAGTTAACACATTAACTAACGTTAACAAATGACACTATTGTAAAGTGTTACTGGACATTTGTGTTATACATGTTTAATTATCATAAGTTTGCGTCATAATCTGATTTTGCATTTCCCTGTTTTGAATCATTTTGAGAAATACTGTATGTTTGTTTTTGTTTTTTTTGCAAGTGAGATGAGTAAATGCATGTTCACATCTTGTATAGAATTACAGTAACATCATGTTTACACAGCACACACAATGCCTCTGCACTTCACTCTTAAAAATAAAGGTTCTGTATTGGCACTGATGGTTCCATGAAGAACCTTGAACATCCATGGAACCTTCCAAATGCAGAAAAGGTTCTTTATATTTGAAAAAAGTTCTTTAGTTTTTTAAAATGTTCTTTAAAATGGCTCTTTTAAGAACTGTTAAGGATCTTTGGGGAACCGAAAATGGTTCTTCTATGGCATCACTGCAAAAACACCCTTTTGGAAACTATATTTTTAAGAGTGTTGCTCTCGATTTCTCTCAACATGGGGACAGTAGAGCTGTCAGTCAATAAATGGGAAAACAAAGTAAGCGGCGTTACTTATTTAAAAAAGTAACTCCGACTAGTTACTTAAAAAAAGTAATCTGATTACTTAACTCGTGTTGTAATGCATTTCCCCAAACACTGTATGTCACATGATCCTTCACTAATCATTCTAATATGATTTGGTGCTTAGGAAACATAATTGCTGACAGCAGTAGTGCTGTTTAATATTTTTTGTGGAAACCTTTTTTTTCCCCATTATTCTTTACTGAATAGCAATTTCAAAGTTTCAAACAACAGCATTTATTTGAAATACTTTTTTTAACATTATAAATGGCTTTACTCTTACTATTAAAAAAGGAAATACTGACCCTGAACATTTCAATGGTACATACTAGAAAATGATGTAGACTGCAACACTGCAAGCATTTGTGAGTAACTGATATGAGAGTGGGGAATCTGACCTGATTGCCTAATTATTTCCCTAGTGCACTTTCCGACCTGCAGATGTTTGGCTCAGAAGGGCGCATCTGCACTTTAATGGCTAACCCAGTCGACTGTTTTTTTAAAGTAGCAATGAAACTAAGGAGGCCTATTTTTTGAGGCTAGGTGACAGAGCTTTTCGTTAACTCCAGACCTTTGCATGTCATCACATATGACCCAAACAAGGAGCAGCCAAGGGGGTTATCGTGTTATGATGCCCCTTCTGAACTGTACTGAAGTGTGTCAGTGACACCCAGTGCTCCAGTCACCATTAGGCCAGGAGGTAAATCTATGTACTCACCAGTAACCCTCTAGTCTTCATTGTGATATAAATATCTATCTATCTATCTATCTATCTATCTATATATATATATATATGTATTAAAGAAAACTAATAATAAAACAAGCTCCTGCACCGCATACAAGTCTCTCCTTACCCTTACATCTAATAAAAATAGCACAAAAAGACAGACAAATACTAGGTTGTGCTCTATGGGAAGCAATTACCAAAACAAAGAATATGAGCACAGCGGGAACGTAAGGATCACTGTTGCTTAGAAACAAGCTTTTGCAAAACAGATATCAGATTAAGAGGCAGCTGGGTAAGTCCTGCTTAAAACGCTCTCGGCGGCGTCCTCCTCGCACTCGTGTTGAATCTGGGAATTAGGTGACTGTGGCTGTTCGGTGCAGATGTGAGGAGCCACGCGCTGTTTTTTTCTTCTTATAACTGCCCAGCTTGAGTCCTCATAAACCTTACACTCGGTACACATCCCTTTCCATCCCGTGGCCTCGTTGCGGCGCGTTCCCATTGAAAACGCAATTACGGACTCTCCTTAGCTAGGTGGGCCCTTTTCACGACATGCCTGAAACATATGCTCGTCTTGTGAGAGCGAGAGAAAGAAACCAGCTTTTTACATGACAAGCCCCCATGGTCCAATGAAGTGGTTGACCTGCGGGGTACTGGAGTATGTATTTATCCTTAATCAGCGCACAATGGAAAATAAGCCTCATTTGTATCACGCCTAACTCCTCATAAGCTCAAGTAGAGATGAAAACGCCGGCTGCCGACAAGCCAAAAGCTACGTATTTCAGAAGAAAGGTCATGTTTTCTAAAGTAGAAGCACAATGGCAAAATCCATTTCCCTACAAATGAGTCATTAACATTTGGCTGGTTTTACGCTCCACTTCCCCTGTTAAACCGCACTGCGTATACGGCCAAGAAATTGATCTTAATCCATCTCTGAATGGAGAATCTCCATCAGCACGGCATATTACATTAGTTAAATTTATTCTAATATCGCAAGCAATCCAGACAATAACCCAGAGAACTGACCGTGCATTGAACTCGGACGTGGGTACATTTATCACCGGTAATTACTAATGACCCTGAGATTAACCTTTCTTATACTACACAAGATCCAGGTAATGATAATTTTAGAAGGTTTTCTGGTCAACGTGTCACCGTGTAAAACATACTATGATCAATCATAATACACTACCTTTTTAAGCTTGACTGCAAGGTAGAGCAGATCGCTTTTCCTCTTGAATAAGCATAATGAAGATTTACTCTTCTGTATTCAAACATTTTCAATGAGCAGTTTTTCACCAAGCACCATCAATAGGCAAATACCAGAGTCATTCCTATTATTCAGTACATTTTCATGTCCTCATCACACTGTATGCCTCTCAATTGGAGAAAATATTTAACTCGCAATCATATTAGTTTTCTTTTTACACATTATCATAATCAAGCGAACATTTTTTTCCTCCTGTTCCCAAGTGCTACGCAGTTCTAACATGCAAAATTGAACATTTTTAAAGAAAATATATGTATAATTGAATTTAAAGCTATTTTTGTGTTAAATGAGAAAGTAGCAAGGAGACGTTACAAATTGTAGTTTTGGAAAGAAATATTCTGATTCAACATAAAATTGATTACACCTTTTTTACACATTATTGTTTTTATTATTATTATTATTTTTTTTTATTTAATAAAATGATACTCTAAATAAAAAAAACTAAATCTGCCAGCAGGTGGCGGCAAATGTCTTTAGGAGTCATTCACTCATTTAATTTTATTCGTTCAAATGGCTGATTCATTCAGGAACAAAATAAATGGCTCTCTTTATAAATGGGCCTTTGAATCATTGATTCACACGATTCGTTCAAAACGCGGATTCATTCAAAAACTAAACACCACTGTTTTAGTCAGAGACATGCAACAATCCTGTTATGCCTTCAAAGGTAAAATGTTCTCTGCAAAATTGAGCAAATACACATAATATAATGTTTAAAATATTACACAATATTAACTTCTTAATTACTAAATTGTTCAAATAATGAAGTACTTATAAAGGTTTAAATGATTGAGCTTGACCAAAGGGTATTTCTAGATTATTTTAAATGAAATACCTCTTTAAAGGGGACATTGCACGCCCTTTTTCCACAAGTTGGTATTCTTTAGGGTCTTCATGAAATGTCTGCAAAATAGTTTGGTTAAAGTTCCTCAATGGTCGTGTAAAACAACACCCTTTTTACCTTGTCAAAAACAGCTCTGTTCACAGTGACTGGTTTCAGTGCATGTCTCTTTAAATGATAATGAGCTACTGCCCCACCCCGCCCCTCTCGTCTTTTTTTTTCCGTTATTATCAAAAACAATCTAATCCACTACGTCCTCAGCGGCTCTCATGTTGGGAGAAAATGAAGACTAATACGGATAATACGGGATAGTCTGTCAGTGGCTGTAGGCGGGGCCTGAGAAATATGACGTCATATGGTTTAAGCCCCGCCCATGGCCGCTCAAATGGATGAAAAACGGCTTGATAATTGAGACCGTTTAGGTTTTTTACGGATTACAGCAAAAGGAGTGAATGGATTTTATCACTGTAGGGTGGTTATGTCCACATACTGCTAAGACACATTTATACACAAAAACCATGTAAAAGTGAATTTTGCAACCGATGTTTTCTTTAAAAACACAAGAATATTTATTTTTAAAAGTTCAAACGGTATTGAATAACAGGAATGACCCAGCATAATCTCTTGAGATCTCGTAAAGACTTAAGGTGGCCACATGAATTTCCTTCCACAGCAGGCAAATGGTGGCGAGGTAGTAGAAGCCTCCTGTTACTGAAGTCAGCTGATGAATTTGACATTACCAATATGGTGAGCAAGCCCAGCAGAGCATTTATCGATTAGGGGTTGGAGAAATGGAGCAGAGCAATACATGCACTTTGCTAATAGGCCTTTACTTATTCATGTTGAAAAGCAGGCGGGAGGAGGCAGCGAATCTATCTGACAAACGCAGCACAACAGAAGCAAACATGAAGTAGAATGCCTAAGGAGGCTACTGTAGCCCTTACTCAAGTCTAAAGAAAAGGAAATATGGTTTAACTGCTGTAATACAAACGTGTGCAATTGTAAGATTATTAAATTATATAAAAAAGCCAAATATGTCTGCACAAGTACACGTTTGCAATAAGGATTTTTGCCTAAAAAAAAAAACACACACAATGTCTCAAATGTAGCTGATAAAGGTTAACTTGTTCTGAATCTGGAACACTCCTTCTAAAGCACGGTAAATAGTGTTTTTTCATGCGATACTTCCTTTAAGCACAAGATTTGTAACACACCTGAAGATGTCTGGCTTTATTCCTTAAGGATTCTGACTAATAATACCCTATTTGAATCACGTTTAATAAGTTTAGGTATTTCCTGCGAGTGGAGTGGCTGTGGGGTGAAATATAAGACCGAATGTTGAGCGGGAAAGCCAAGACAGTGGAATCTGAACTACTCCCTGAAATCATTACAACAATCCCAGATGTATACAGAAACACATCTGAGAAAGACTGCAGGATTTAACTTCTGAGAACTCATTTAAACTAACCATAACATCCTCTGGCACTTTTGCCTCAGTCATTTGGTGAGAGGGATTTCTTCTCAAGACAGCTCTATACACGGACACGCTCTCATTCGCAGCTTTCCTACAGATGCACTCAGTAATTTTTCTCTCATTAAAAGTTTTATCCCTAAAGAACTGAACTGGACTTTTTAAAAAATCTGTTTATAATCGTGTCCACTCAGAGAAGATGATGAAGAAGTGGCCTAATAAAGGCTGTTTTATGGTAACGCTTTAGTTTAGGGACCAATAAAATTACAGTTGAACCACTGATGGGACTATTTTATCGATGTCCTTACTACCTTTCTGGGTCTTGAACGTGTCAGTTGCGTTGCTGTCTATGGAAGGTCAGAAAGCTTCTGGATTTCATCAAAAATATCTTAATTTGTGTAGGACCCTATGAAATTTAAAATTTTATTTTTTCCCAAATTCAATTCTTTCAGTTTCTATTTTTCTGGATTCCGTTTTCTCCTCAACTACTTTTTAATGGTAAATTCAATTTTATTAATCAAAGAGCATGTCTAATTAATTAAAATCATGAAACACATTTCACATCAAATTAATAAAGGTTTAACAAAAATGACATGTTTAGGGCTCTATGAAATGTTTTATTTTTTCTCACCATATGTTTTATTATTATAAAATTCTGTGTTTTAGCACATCTAATTATTTAAATGCATGCTTAATTTATTCAAATTTATTATTAAAATAGCCTTATGAAAGTTTTTTTTTTACCCTCAGAAATTCTGTGTTGTGTGTTTAAAATGTTCTGGTTATCAAATGAAGGCATAAAACATTAATTTCATTTATCTTTTAATTATTAAAAAATAAGCAAACTTTTTTTGGCAAACAAAGGGGAATTTCCTATTAAAATTAAAACATGGAAGAAATGTTATGTGATTATACCCTAAAAAATAATGTTTGTTTCATTTTAGTAGTAGTACTAGTAATATATTTCTGGCACAATGTCTTCGCACTTTTATTTTGACGGGTTGCCGTGTCTACCTTTACATTTCTGTGTGTATATGACGCTAGTTTTCCTAAAATGGAACGGTCAAATGCTTAAATCACCGCAAGCGTCATTTATTCAGTAAATTCCGTTTTTGTGACTGGATTCTGCGATTCAGCGTTTTCCACATTGCGGAAATCATAGGGCCCTATTTGCGTTACGAAGATAAACAAAGGTCTTACGGGTTTGGAACGACAATAGGGTGAGTAATTAATGACAGAGCTTTCATTTTTACATATGTTCAAAAACAGCTGGTCCAAGAGTGAAAGGCAAAAGCTATTTAAAAATGCATCAAAAAGGCCACTCAACTGAAAGGCGGGACTTCCAATCCCACAGGTGCTATATCAACTGTTGCGATTTGTCCGAGTGGTCCGTCTCCTCCCCTTCTAACATCTCTGAGGGAAAGGAATCTGCCGACATTGCATGAAAGCACCGCAGCTGCTGTGAGGATTGTACCAAGCAAAGGAAAAAAGAACTGCAACAATAAGAGGAAAGCAATCCTTCCCAACATGGTGACATATGTTCGACTGGTCAAATGACTAGACAATTTGCTCATGAATAGAGTCATGCTGACCAGTACATCCTCATCGGATCAAAAGCAAAGGCCAAGCTACAGGATACCCCCCTTCTGACTCCTGACATGACCAGAGAAAGGACGACTTCCCCACCCCTATTGTCCCACTCCGTGAGGTCAATGAGAAACAACTGAACGGCAGGGATCAGTAATCAATAACCTTTCGCTTCTCCTACAGCCATGCGCTGCTTCCACCATCTTGTCTCTCAATAATGACCTCTTAGGAGACCATTGTTATTGTGAATTTACAACCGCTGAGCCCACCTTCTAGGTCCACCGGGACGATCGGTAATGTAGATTAGTCCATAGAGGAACATTTGCTGTGGACATCCTCCATTGCTTCCACTAGCTTTAACCATCAGCAAGAGAGAGATGAGAGGAACATAATGATCTGCGGTCATGTTATTAAACCCATCTGTTTATTTCAAACAACGTGCTTCTACGCATTGACCTCTCTCATGCGGGAACAGACAGGACATTGAGATGAGGAATTGGATGACACTATTATGACTTCTTACAGTAGTAGGGGCAAAGAGGTAGAAAATGTTTATAGATCTTCACTCATCTATGGGTTAATAAAGCCTACATTGAGGGATCAATTATGTCAGTGTAATAGCTTTAGACCAATCTCTTCCATGTGGCTGAGCACAGGAAATCGCCTGGAGTTTCCCCTGCAGAGTGATTGATAGGTTGAAGACTCGTGATTGAGTGACCCATGGGAGAGAGCAGCTGAGAACATGTTCTGACACCAGCTCTACTACATTTGAATCCTTTTCATTGTGGAGGGAAAAAACAACAGTGCAAATCCTCTCGGAAAGCTCTAGAAAATCTCCTGCTTACTAAAACACCTTCATTTGTCCACGCATCTGGTCACAATGTGTTGTTGTCACTTGAAATTGATCTTTTATTTTCCCGCTTCTCGAACCGAGAATATTTTACGCTCTCATTTGAGAGCTACCAACAACTAGCAGCCCCCACAGGACTTCACCACTGCTTCATATTTATTTGAAAGTCAAATACATAATTGAAAATCAAAAATGAGGCGCAATCAACATGTGTTTTCCCCTGTCAGTCCTTCAGTTATTCTGCCAGAAACAACAGCGGAGCATTTCTTTGCCCGACAGCATTTCTTTGTTAATTAAAATAATTCTAAAATAATTAAACAGTTGAGGTCAAAAGTTTACATACACCTTGCAGAATCTGCAAAATGTTAATTATTTTACTAAGAATCATACAAAATACATGTCTTACTGACTTGAAAAAGATATTTCACATGAAAGACGTTTACATATAGTCCACAAGATAAAATAGTAGTTAAATTTATAAAAAATTACCCAGTTCAAAAGTTTACAAACACTTGATTCTTAATACTGTGTTGTTACCTGAATGTTTCATTGTTTTGTTTTGTATTTTTGTTTAGTGATAATTGTTCACGAGTCCCTTGTTTGTCCCAAACAGTTAAACTGCCCGCTGTTCTTAAGAAAAGTCCTTCAGGTCACACAAATTCTTTGGTTTTTCAGAATTTTTGTTATTTGAGCTCTTTCCAACTATGACTGTATGATTTTGAGATCCATCTTTTCACACTGAGGACAACTGAGGGACTCATATGCAATTATTACAGAAGGTTCAAACGCTCACTGATGCTTCAGAAGAAAAAACTATGCATTAAGGGGTGTAAACTTTTGAACAGAATGAAGATATGTATATTTATTCTTATTTTGCTCATATATAACATATTTTTTTCATTTAGTACTGCCCTTCAGAAGCTACAGAAGACACTTACATGTTTCCCAGAAGATAAAATTCAATTTAGTCTGATCATCAAATTCAACAAGTTTTCACCCCCTGGCACTTCAGAAGGCATTTCAATTTCATACGGAATACAACAAATGTATACTATATACACAGAATCGGCTATGTGCAGCCTAAACGAGTCGTTAGTAATTTGAATCCCACTTCCGAATGGCTACACGTCACAGGCTAACACATTTGCATAATTCTCACCTATGGCCGCAAACAACTTGACCCGTTCAATGTGGGATTCACAAAACGCTTGCTCTTGAAAGATGGCTCAAGTACCCAGTTCATTTCGACCAGCTGGCTCCACTGAGTCACAACTTGTAAGTATAATAAATAACAGATGTTTATATTTTCTATTGAGCTTTCAAAATACGGAACTATGGCAGTGGGATAGCGTTACCGACACGCGCTGTACACGGTAGACCGATCACAACAGACTGGGCCATCTGACCAATTAAAGCACGGTAGGCTCACAGAAAGGAGGGGTTTAGAGAGACAGAATCTTTGAACTGCTTCAAACCAATCGTTTGCGAATTGCTGGAAACGACATGATGATAAATTCATATTTTGAAAAAACAAAAGCGGTTTTGAACCTTAAAAATGGCATAATAGGGGCATTTTAATAATATTACTTGTGATTTGTACAAAAAAAAACTACATTCTGCTTGTCTGCTCTCATCTTTGATGGAGATGTCACATCCAGATCTCTCCATCTGTCTCTCACACTGGGCACCTTCAGCAGCATGTGATCTCAATGAACTCCAAGCCTGCAGGCATTTCATTAACCACCCGGCAATATTTCCAAACGAACACTGAAAATGAGGAAGCTAATCAAACACAAACTATACAGCGGGGTCCAGAACTCTAAGACTACTAGGGGTGTAACGTTTCAAATTGCTCACAGTTCAATTTGTATCACGGATTTAGCGCCACAGTTTCAATAACATTCAGTATGTGCTATGTTTAAGAAAAAAGGACTATACTGTCAAATAAAATTAAGAAAATAAGAACAAATAACCTAACTACAAGCAATAGCAGAAATAAATACAACAGAAAGATACAAATAGAATAAACCGTGCTTTTCAGGTTTTTAGGTCGATCCAACATTAGTTTTTAGGTACAATGCAATGCAAATGTGACCTTATAAATGAAAGATGATTCCTTATTAAAGTTACAAAAACTATTAAATCAAGAGCAGTGATTTAATATTTACACATTTAAAAATTGCTGTCACTTTAAGACAATGCACGGATCCAGCACACTGATACTAAGTTCAACTGACTTGAAATGGAAGGATGGTAAGAATCAGTTTGAAAAAAGGTGGCAGGGGTGAGCACTGATTTCGGGAAAATGCTGGAAAAGTGTAACACCGATGTCCTCCTTTTTATGTGGCTCTGAGACTTCAGTGGCACAAAACACTTGCCCTTTAAAAATGGACAAAGGAAATGATCTCCAGAGGTGATAAGTCGAGAGGTACTGAAACCAGGCCACCTTGAACTTCAGTAGCTGAACTATTGATTGGTTTGCCTTGGCATGGTTACAGAAAGTAATTTTGAGAAAAAGAGAGCAGGGAGGAAAGAAATGATCAAAGCACTTTGGTTCTATACCCAATGGAGCAACACTTACGAATTAAAGGGCAACAGGCGTTTATATCTGCCAGGCCCATGAATAAGCCTTCCCCAACAAGACTGAAAACTATATATATGGAAGATGCTGTTGTAATTGGGAGTTGTTTTGAGATAGTAGATGTGGTAAGAGCACACTGAACTAAATTTGGCTCCAACAAGATGGATCAAATCTACACTTACCACGCTCATGCCCTGAAGTCATATCAAGAGTTAGCTGTTTTGCTCTACTACAGTACAGTACGTATACGTTTTACGTTTAAAACAGTTCAGTTTGTTTGAAGCTGTTATAAAATGAAAGTTCCCCTAAGTGAGATCACTTACATTAGATCAAACGAGATTCATGTGAGTCAGTCAGTAAAGTCTGATTCTTGTCCTCTACACGGAAAACAACATAATGAAGATTCACACTGGAACATCTACTTGTTCCGGTCGCATGAGTGATTCCTAGGACTGACGGACCGTAGCAAGACGAAACGAGAAAAGAAAGCCAGCGGATACCCAAGAGAAGACTGGAGCCGTACAATTGATTTATTGATCCAGAGTTGCCAATAAGCAATGTGGGACTCATCTCTCTGGATCAGGAACTCTGGATCACCCTGCTGCTGTTATAGTTCAGTGGACGAGAAGCAGACGAGGAAAACAGCCTGAAGGGATTGTAACCATTTTATATATCATTCCCAACATTTTAGTACTGACTAAAATGCGCAATATTATGTTATTTCTCTTAATACATGACACAGATGTGACCCTGGGCCACAAAACCAGTCATAAGTAGCATGGTATATTCGTACCAACAGCCAACAATACATTGTACGGGTCAAAATGATCAATTTATCAGAATTATCAATCATTAGGATATTAAGTAAAGATCATGTTTCATTCCAGATTCCAGATTTTCAAATAGTATCCTATCCTAACAAACCATACATTGATGGAAGGCTTTTTTATTCGTATTAACTTAGTTTAAAAAAAAAAAAAGCGGATTTCATTATATAATTTACATGAAGTATCCTCAGATTAATGGAAAAACACAGAAAAGTTCATTTCATGCTATCAGCTCAATACAACAGCTCCATTAAAGATACTTCCACATTTTTTGCTCTACCACAGTACTATCATAATTGGCCAGAAAAGAGCTTGTGTTTTCTGTCCAAAGTCCAGTTTTGTCCATGTTTCAACAACAGATGGTCAGATTTTAGCAACTAAAGCTTTCACTCTGACAATCACAGGCAGCACAACCAAATTACTTTATAGTAGTATTATGGTTTGTTCCTTATTTTTCTCTCTACAGGGACTATTTTCTCTGCCTGCCTTCACACTATTATGAGCAACACAATAAGTCAACAGAAGGTCAATGGACATATGAGGAAGAAAACAGAAGCTATATGCCACGAACAATAATTTAGTATACATCTGATAAAAATATAAATGTAAATATACAGTGGCCCTAATGACAGTTAAATTACACATAATAATGTCACTGCATTAGACACAAAATATCCAAATAAGTGGCATCTCCAAACAAATCGAGCTAGAGCTTTTCTATAAAATAAAATACAATTTATGGGCAATTTTTGCAATGACTTTAGATTAATAGTAGGGCTGTCAAACGATTAATCGCGATTAATCGCATACCAAATAAAAGTTTTGCCTAATATATGTGCGTGTACTGTGTGTAATTATTATGTAAATACACACACATTAATGTATATATTTAGGAGAAAAAAAAATGTATTTATGTACAAAATATTTTTATTTAGATAAATTCTATAAAAATTATAAATACATATACTTGTAAATATTTTTTTAAATATATACATGAATGTGCTTGTATTTATATATACATAATAATTACACACAGTACACACACATACTTTTATTTTGTATGCGATTATTAACGATTAATCTTTGCCAGCCCTAAAGGTGTCTGTATGATTTTTAGGAGTATGAAGTAACTTCTCACAAATTTAGTTCATCCCATTCTCTATGAACAACTAACTATAAGTCCAATACTTCTGTCATCTATTACCTATTGCCATATTTTTAATTAAGATTAAGATTAAGTTCATCTTAAGTGTCCAAATGCCCCTATAAATCAATTTTGAATATAATTTGAATTTAAAATATGCTTTACTTCTTTAAAATAAATGGCACTTGGTTTGACATTTTATATCCAATGCAATGTCATACATATTTAAGTGTAACTTAAGTGTTCAATTACTTTTTAAAGCCACAGTGCAAAAAGAAATACTGTGCTAAAGCAGAAAAGTCTGGCACTGTCTCCAGACAGCTTATTTATGTCATTCAGATCTACAGTTTCTATTTCCATATCACTTGTACAAGTACCAGAATAATGGCCAGATGACAAAATGAGTAAGAACAGCAGACACAAATACACCGTGAGCTTTACTGTAATGTCAACATTCCAGGACTCAAAACTCTCGTCGCTGAAGTGACGCACAAGACAAAGAACACAATTCCCACTGCTACGGGCTAAAAAAGGAGGTCTTTCCTGAATTCCGAAATGATTTTCCCAAGAACCGATCCATACCTTAGTAAATATGACATGCCCTTTGCTTTCCTGAGCCTGGAAAGGTCAAAACAAAAGCGCTGAAAATGCAAGCACAGATTCAGATTGAATCAATAACATTCTGTTGTAGATTTCTGCAGCTTGGGAAGGGGAAAAAAAGGAAAAGATTATTGGTCTTGGCAGAATAATTACAAACTCAGTTTCCCACATTGTGAAAACGTACGTCGTTAGACCTAATTTGCTCGTATTTGATCCCAACGCTGTAGCCAAATCCAAAGCTAATGGCTGCAGAAATGTACATATCTGTAATTGTTAAATCAACAGCACCTAAACCACGTGCATTTGCATTAGCACACACTGTTATTCTCTGAAACTATTGGTTGTTGTGCTATTGCTCGATTCCTGACTTAGCAATTATAGATTGGCCCTTTCCCACTTTACCCAAGCATCAGCTAGTTCTACAGCCAGAGTTCTTTCCTGAATGTTTTATTATTCAGGAAGTTGCATTAATTAATGTTAAGTGTACATCAATTTTCCAGCAGAGTTTTGTCTGTTTCTAAGTCCAGAGTCTGTTTTGAGCGGAGAGTAATCCAGATTCCCAGTCCCCGCTTTTGAAGGCATCTAAACCCCCTTCAATTAAGTAGTATTACTTTGCATAAATTTTACATATGATGTGCCTGCTGCATTTAAACCTCCACTTAGGGAAGTAAAATGAAAAAACGAAGCGAAACCTTGTCAACAGAATTCTCCAGCAGGCAGCAGCGAGGCTGAGACTGTCTTTGTACTGTAAAACAGGCCTGGGGGGTGATATCAGCACGCTCGAGCCCGACATTAGCATCTAGCTGCTAAACCTTCTAGAGTTCCTGCTCCGCTAGGGGCAGATCAAAGAACAATTCAGTCACGAACTCTTATCGACGCACAAAAGCGCCGTCGCGCCGCTGAAGGAGGAATACGGCCATAAAAAGGGATTGCCACTTTTCAAAAGAACACTGTTTTTTCTAGGAGAGAAAAACAGCAAAATACAAGCATGTGGTTGCTGCAGATATCACAGAGAGAGAGGGAGAGAGAGACTCCTATGCTTCGTGCTCGGGTCTCTGCGCAGTTAAAAGGATATTTGTGTTTTCTTGCATGCTCAGTGACAGCCTCTGACTTCTAAAAGCACGAACACAGAGTGCTGCTGTTTGCATATACAAAGTAAGTGTTAATGTAACTCTACTGTAGAAAGGAGATACAGAGGCTGCACACAATGTAATTATGCTCAAACATTCGAAGATGCTCATAGATTCATGATATTTACATAAGCCGCAAACGTCAGTGTCACTCAGGGTAACAACACATGGTGCTGGATTATGTAGTTTGTCACAATGTGTTACGCAACAAAGATACTAAAGAATGACAACCTAAAAAAAAGGACAAGCTTATTCTGGATTCAGAACAACAGCCAGAGCCGGTTCCATAATTAATGTTTTGCTCAGTTTAAAAGACGCTTTTGAATACCACACTCTACTGAAATGTCCCTACCAGCTTATGGCACAAGTGGCACAAGTTACAAAGTTAATATTAAATGATATATGCTAATGTTCCAAAGGCTGCTTTTATGGAAGCCCGTTTCCACCACTGAATAAAAATAATAAAAAAAAGGTTCTAACTTTTGTCACAGAATTGTGTGATACAAACTCACAATTCTGCCTTCTTTCACAATTCTAAGAACTGAAGTCAGAATTGCAAAATATAAACTCGAAATTCTGAGTTTTGTTTCAAAATTGCGTGACATAAACTTGCAATTGCTTAAAAGTTATGAGGTCAGAATTTCATGATATAAACTCAAAATTCTGCTTTTTTTTCCTCAGAATCGCAATAAATAAAGTCAGAATAGTAAGATAACTTGCCATTCTGATGTTTTTCTCGCAATTCTGACTTTATAACTATTGTGAGTTCATATCTCACAGTTCTGACTTTATTTATCAGAATTGTGACTATTTCTCAAAATTGGGAGTTTATGTGTCGCAATTTTGACTATATAACTCAAAATTGTGAGTTTATATCACACAATTCTGACTTTATTTCTCAGAATTGTGAGTTTGTAACCCAAACTTGCAATTGCAAGTTCTAAAGTCAGAATTGCATGATATAAACTCACAATTCAACCTTTTTTCTCAGAACTGCGTGATATAAACTCGCAATTGCGAGTTATAAAGTCAGTATTGCAAGATATAAATATTCGCAATTGTTGAGTTTATATCTTGCAGTTCTGACTTTTATTTATCAGAACTGTGAATAATTCTCAGAATTGCAAGTTTGTCTCATAATTTTGACTTTATAACTCAAAATTTGTGAGTTTACATTATGCAATTCTGACTTTATTTCTCAGAATTGTGAGTTTATATCACAAACTTGCAACTGCAAGTTCTAAAGTCAGAATTTCATGATATAATCTCAAAATTCTGCCTTTTTTTCCTCAGAACTGCATGATATAAACTCACAATTGCAAGTTATGAAGTCAGAATTTTGTGATATAAACAATTCTAAGAACTGAAGTCAGAATTGCATGACATAAACTTGCAAATGCAAGTTATGAGGTCAGAAATTCATAACATAAACTCAAGATTCTGCCTATTTTCTCAGAATTCCATGATTTAAACTCATGATTGCAAGAAATAAAGTCAGAATTATGAGATAACTTGCAATTCAGACTTTTTTTTTTGCAAATGCAAGTTTACATCTCGCAATTCTGACTTTATAACTCGCAATTGTGAGTTTATATCTTGCAGTTCTGACTTTATTTATCAGAATTGTGACTTTGACTCGTAATTTTGACTTTATAACTCAGAAAAAGTCTTTATAACTAAAGAAAAAGTCGAATCAAAAGAAGAAGCAAAAAAACTTGTGAGATAAGTCGCAAACAGGCTTCCAAAGCTTTTATATGAGCAAAAAATACAGTAAAACTCTTATTTTCAAATATTTCATAGTTTAATTTATTCCAGTTATGGCAAAGCTACATTTTCAGTACTAAATGCTCCTCTCACTTGGTAACTTTAGAGCGGCTGACAGGTTTTTGTAAGTGAATAAGGGCATGGGAAACTGTGCAGAGGGATGGAGTGGAACAATACGTGCCTGACAGAATCAAACAGAAGCTCACCTTGCATAATTGTCTAATTGCATGCGAGCACATCTGGCTGTTGTAATTGCATTTGTTCATGTAGTCAATTTATTTCATTATGGCCTCGTGCGAGTCGACTTGAAAGTCAGTATTACGGACTGACTTCCTATTATAATCACACACAGTATGCTACACAGCTCCAAATGTTCTTTTCTCTCTCTCCTCACTGATTGTCTGACACATACTTTATACTAAAATAGGATGCATTTTCTTAATTTAGCATGCTTGAAATCTAATTATGCTAATGTAACTTCAGAATGTAAGGTATGCAAACTAATGCAATGGTGATATTTTTATTTTTATTAACGTTAACGTTTTAGGTAGCTTGTCCCGATAAGAATTTTTTATCCCACTTTTGCTTTTAATTGTCTATCGCACAGCTGCCACGGACAAGACACTTTCTTTTATTCTTTTTACGTTACTCAATGTCCATGACAACAAATCGATAATTGAGTAGCAGTGCATTTGGACAGGATTTCCAGTCATTAGCTCATCCTGTCAGTGTCTCGCTGGCTCAAAAGTTAAAGTAAATACTCTCTCACTGCACTGAGCCTTTACTCTTTAACTGACCAGAACACTTATCTACAGACACACTGACCAACAGAAGCACATCACTACAGATTTATAAGTGTGGACGCTCTTTCTTTATCACTCATTTTCCGACATTTTTAAACCAACAGAGTCATTATTATTAAATTATGGTTTAATTTGACCATAAATTCAACTTTTGACTGGTAGTGCACATTTGTTCATTTTAAAGCTCTGCTTTTATGTTGTTGGGTTTTTTTTCCTGATTTAAGTGGTGGTGTTTTTTGTTGCAGGTGTGTTTAAATTCTGAACAACTATTATCAGCTATTAGTCTGACACAGTCAGCCTCTTGTGCATAGAAACTGAATGTCACATAGGAGAGGGAAAAGAGTTGGCGGACTCTATTAAAGTCTGAAGAGTGAGTGCGAGCCTGAGATTACTCTTAAGGTACCATGAAACTTATTTTCAGCTACTCCTCAGAGAGACAGAAAGATGACTAACCATTGTTGCAAATAACAGCTCATGAATCAAAATCCCTTTTTTAAGATTTTCTTACAAGTCTCTTATGCTTAACCAATATGCATTTATTAAACTAAAAATACAGTAAAACATCACAAATTTGTGAAATAGTATTACAATAAATGTCACGTGATCCTTCAAAAAGCATTCTAATATGATGGAGGGAAAAAGAATATGTATGCTGTTAGCACAACACTTACTGGCAAGCTAATTTGAAACTCAATATAGTACAACAATGACATGCTAAACATCTCAGACAGTGTATCAGTTGTTTTTCCATATTCTTTACAAGAGCAAATTTGTCAAGCAAATGCTATAGCGTTGATGTGGGTGGTGAACTGATGCCCTCAGTTATCAGACAGAATGGTAAAGTCATTCGCTTCTCTTTTCTGCTGGAAACAATCAATGTCGACCTCTCTGAGGATCAAATAATCAGCCGCAGGCTATTTTTCCCCATGCTTCCTAATGACAATGCTAGCAAATTAGCTGGCTTACATCTTCCCATGCTGAGCAGCTGTGTAGTTCTTTGAATGGCTGTGAGTCTCTCCGTCTGAGCTCTTTTTCTCAAACCCACACTAAAGGCCTTCGTTTTGTCTTCATAACAGCCCGAGAAAGAGCGGGATCTATGATAAGCGGCTGCGTATTAATTTATGTTATTCGCCATCTGTCTGAATCTGTGTCTGTCTCTGAGAAATCGACAAGTGAATAGCGTGTATGAATTATGAACTAGGCAGAATGCTGTTTTCAAACTTCATCTGAACTAGATCTAGTTGATACTAGTTTTTAACATGAGACTATGAGCCGGAGAGCAGCACATAAAACGGTTCATTTCTCACCATTACAGGTAAAAGCATAAGGGATGAACTTCTGCTGGTGGCCGAGATTCCCCCCGCTGCACTTAAATGACAGCCATATATCTCTGTCCCTTTAATTATTAACAGGACTCAAATTAAATATGATTACAAACTATGATCAACGATGGAATTTTAATTACCACTAATAAGTGACCATCTGCCTGGCAGCCAAGGGGCAAGAAGGGGGTGGAAGTCCAGGCCAATGAGAAGGCAACTGGCATTAGTGACGGTCTGGCTTGCTGATGTCATCCATATGAGTGAAGAAAGCCTCTCGGCCCCATGCGTGTCCCGGGGTTGGAGATGTTGACCCTTCTGTCCCCCAGACATACATTCATGCATGCATGCAAATACAGTGAAGACAGCTCATTATCCGTCTTCATTTTCAGAGTTTAGTTAGAATGGCATTTTCTTTCCCAGCAGCCTTTCACTGGTACCATAAAAAGCCTGATCTTCACTGCTGAGGCTGTGTATAGACAGTAACTCTTTTTCTGCAGAATACATTTGCTGCTATTAAAGTGCTATACTTTGATCGTTTACCGTGTTGAAGTCAAGGCAAAACCCATTTTCTGTAATATGACGTATTTACAAGAGAAACAGGATATTCAAGTAAGAAAAATCCATTTTATCCATCTGGAATTGACTGAATTGTGAAAAGTGGGCAATTCATACCAAAATGCAGCCAGAACAAAAGCAAGCTTGCAAAAATAAATAAATAAATAAATAACCAGGTAGCAATCTGGCTATAATTTCAAACTATTCAATAACCCATACATATACAAATATATTATTTAGGGCCATATAAGTTCTGCAATCCGGAAAACTCAGTTGGAATTGCGGAATCCAGTCATAAAAACGGAATTTACTGTATAATGTGGAATGTCACGGAATTTGTCAAAGTTTGGATGAATTAATCTAAAGCAGGTCATTACACTTAAATCAAAACACTAGTATTCTCTAAATACTAAGCAAAAACACAATTTAAATATGAATCGTTCATGTTCTGTGTCTCTGTGTGTGTGAATGGCACAGACGCTCGCTGTGATTTTAGAGTCTGTCGTCTCGCCAGAATTGCTCAGAACTGCTCTTCATGAGCAATTTACTGTTTTCTTTTGAGAGTTGAGAGTTGAGAGTTTTCTTTAGAGAGAGCGTATCGTCATATGATAGTATATAAATATAGCTATACACTCAGAAATGTAAAGGTATTAACGGCAACCCGTCAAAATAAAAGTTCGGTTTAACTTGAACACATATATTACTATTGTTTAGTAGAATGTACAAAGTAAGTGTAAATACTTAAATAATACATGATACTGTTCCAGAGGCTGCTTTTTATGGAAGCCCGTTTCTACCACTGAAAAAAAAAAAAATTATAATAATAAAAAAATGTTTTTCATAGAATTGCTTGATACAAACTCGCAATTACATCTCATAATTCAGACTTTTTCTCAGAATTAAGACATATAAACTTGCAATTGCGAGCTCTAAAGTCAGAATTGTGAGATATAAATTCAAAATTCGGCCTTTTTTTCAGAATTGTGTGATATAAGCTCGCAATTGTGAGTTATAAAGTTAGAATAGCAAGATATAAACAATTCTAAGAACTGAAGTCAGAATTGCAAAAACTCTTATTTCTGACATACTACTACAACTATTATTACTAAAATTGTTAAACCTTTATTTTTATTAAGGAATCACAAACAACATTTCTTTGATGTTTTAATTTTACTAGTAACTTTGTTTGCCAAAAAATAATGTTTGTTTCATTTTCGATTGAGTAAAAGATAAATGAAATTAATATTCTATGCCTTCATTTGATAACCAGAAAATTTTAAATATTGTAAAAAAATATTGTAAAAATAAACTTTAATAAATTAAGTTGTTTTTATGCATTCAAATAATCAGACATGCTTAAACAGAATTCGGTAACAAAAAACTGAAGGTGAGAATAAATAAAACATTTTATAGGGCCTTAAACATTTAATTTTTGTTAAAATTTTAATAAACTGATGTTAAATTAAATAAGTTTCATAATTTTAAACAATTAACCTTGCTTTTTGATGAATAAAATGTAACTCAACCAAAAAAAAAAAAAAGAATCCAGAAAAATTAAAACGGAAAAAACAGAATTTAAAAGAAAAACAAAAAAAACACTGAATTTGAGAAAAAATAAAACAGATTTTATAGGGCTCTAATTACTATAGAATTGTTTTATATACATAATACACAATACTACAAATATCAAATAATATTTAAGATAATTATGCATGCAAAATGCTGACATGGGTATTTATTACCTTGAATGTAAAAACAACATTGCGATTTAAGGAGATAGTTCACTCAAAAATAAAAAGCTCTGTCATTAATTACTCACCCTCATGTCGTTGCAAACATGTAGAACCCTTTTTGGAACACAAATTAATATATTTTTGATGAAATCCTAGAGCTTTCTGACCCTGCATAGACAGCAACATAATTACCACATTAAAGCCCAGAAAGGTAGCAAGGACATTGATAACATAGTCCATGTGACAACAGTGGTTCAAATGTAATTTTACAAAGCTAAGATAATACTTTTTAGCACAAAGGAAACAAAAAATAACAACTTTATTCAACAAATCTATCTCTTTGGTGTCAGTCTTCGATGCGCGTTCACAAGAATACCATGGCGCACCTGTGTAGTGCCGCTAACATAGGAGCCGGCATTCTGACAAAGCACGTCCATCTCTCTTAGTTTATCGTCTGTATATTCTGGGTCAAATAAGCAAGGCTGGACAAAAATTGCAAGTCATCCTCACAAACTCTCATGAACGTGTGTCAATTACTAACATGGAAGAGAAGTAATTGTTGAATAAAGTGACTGATCTCACAAGGAATATCGTAACAATGTCCTTACTACATTTTTGGGCCTTGAACATGGCAGTTGTGTTTTTGTCTATGCAAGGTCAGAAAGCTCTTGGATTTCATCAAAAATAGCTTTAAATGTTTTTCGAAGATTAATGAAGGTCTTACAGGCTTGGAATGACATGAGGGTGAGTAATTAATAATTTTCATTTTTGGGTGAACTATCCTTTTAATGCTAAAAAAAAATCTAATTGTATATAAGGTTATAATTACAAACACAAATGTTTCTTGTTGCTACTGGGAAAATAAAAACAGCGTATGAACGAATCTTGCGGAGCGAAGGTTACCATCTATACACTTCAGGAATGTCTTCAATACAAAGAATGTGTACGTGTCTGTGCACTGCATACAAAAATAGAGGAGATCATAAAAAATAAATATAGTATAGAGAGCCATTGTGTGCATGGGACTCCCTTGGTAATCCAGAAAAAAATTCAGAACAGAATGTAAAACTGAATCTGGTGACCAGCAGCCTCCTGTGGGCGTCATTTCATATCTCACTCTATTCTGTATGATCTCTCGTTCTCTCGCACAGTTGAGAAGGAAGGCTCGTGCAGTGTACATCAGCATGCTACATAACCGCGCTCTCCACCAGGGACTTCCGTATGCCTTTGCAGCTCAAAGTTAAGATAAATGCCCAGCTCGGTCAATTCAAACGGAATCTCACTTTAACTTTCCCTCGCTATCTCAGTGGGCATCCTGTTAACATTGATGAGTTCAAATGCACTCCCTGTCTCTCTCAACAGCATTCAACTCTCGCTACTTCACTCGTAGACACTTTATTTGCCAGTAAACAGGTGATTGGCTGCCGTGTCAATGTGAGCGAGAGAATGTTAGAGTGAAACGGAAGGCGTTGACAGACTCTCTTTAATTGTCTCGGGTTTAATGCGTTCTCAGGATCTTCGCTGTTCTTACTCTGCATGCAAATAAATCAGAGTGTATGCGCATGTCAAAAGCGGCCTGAAATTAACAAGAAGCAATTTCCTCTATGCTTGTCTTTCATTAGCAAATAAAATGGACAGTGTTTGGACGAACGCAGGGTTTAGACCTTACTGTGTGAAACAGCTGCTCTTTATCACATGTGACACCAATCACTTGAATGCTGTTAATGACGTAAACACATAAAATGACATAGCAGTCATCTGCTATATCTAGTTGTATATGATATAATGAAATGTGATATTTATTAAATTAAAACAAACTGTTAAATGTCAAGACAACACCCTTAAATATAAAAACATAGTTTTGAATACTGCTAAACAACGCTATTACTGGATTTAATAGACACACTCTTTAAAGAACAGAAAAATGCCATCTGTTTCCGCAGTGACAACACAGACAGTCGCTGAGAAGAAAATATATACAAAATGTGTTGGCAGGTTTCACTGTAATAAACAGTGTTAGGAACATTTGTTTAACAGCAACACTTTGTTTTGGATTGTTTACAGTATTACCCGCAAAAAAAAAATTACACATACTCATTTTTTAATGAGACTGCAAATAAGGAAAGAAAGCAACAAACAGCAACAAACTGAGATGTAATAATAAATGCAATAATTTTTGAGTGTGCTCTTATATTGAGAACTAGAAATGAACATTGCCAATCCATCCAATAACTAGGCAGCAATCTGGCTGTGATTTCAAATAGGGGTGCGACGAGACACTTATCTCACGAGACGAGACGAGACGAGACTGGGTTCACAAGAACGAGACGAGATTTTTAAACTTTTCTTAAGAAAAGTGATGATGAAATATATAGGGAATATGTCTTTTATTCAACTGAATAAGACAAAATGCAAAAAAATGTAGGTGCATGTTCAACTAATTTAATTAATTATATGCCGTAATAAACAACATTTAAACAAGAGCTTTTAATAAACTGGAGACCATGATTCTCTCACAATTCTGGAGAAAAACAATTAGAAAACTAAACAAAATAACATAATTTATTACTAGTGGTTCTGACAAACTGTTCATTGCTTAAGTCTTTTAAAAACATATATTCATTTAGAAAAAAAAAAGATTGTGTATAAAACAGAAAGACTTTCTGTGTTCACATTTACCCCAACCCTCTGATTCATCAACATGGGCAGCGACAAAACGTGCTTCTCACGCTCCACTGACACTCGCAATGTGAACAGTCCTAATAGACATAGATAAATCATTGTCATTCAGGAATAAGATCACGTGGGTGTTTGAATCGAGATCTCAATATTTTAAGGATTAATCATCATGCAGCTTTAATGTAAACACTGCAAAAAGTTTTGCGAGGATATCACACATCGGATCTCGTCACATCCCTAACTTCAAACTATCCAATGACCCACTCACATAAAAATACATATATAAATTAGGGCTGTCAGTTTAACACTTAATTAGTTATGAAAAATAACGCCATTAAAATATTTGAACGCAGTTAACATGCTGGCCCCGACCCCAGATCTGTATGTCATCTTATATTTCATATAGCTGACTGTTGACAAATATGATGCAGGGCAACAACTCCACAAATGCAGTTATGCCCTAAAATTCAAGATATTGGTGCAAAAAATGCCCCTGTATGTGTTTTGTCTCATATTTATATATACCACACAATATCACACAAGCAGCAAATGCAATAAAATCTGATTTTATACAACAGTTCAGTGAATAAAAAGTTGATAGTGTTGTATTTTAAACGCAATATTGTGTTTGTGCTTAATTTTGCGGAGAACATATTACCTTTAAAGCCATAGCAGAGTTGTTGTGCATCTCCGAGCAACACAGCGGTGTTTAGTTTCTGAATGAATTCGCATTTTGAAAGAATCGTGTGAATCAATGATTCAAAGGCCCATTCATAAAGAATGAATCAAATGGTGAATCGAAATCGACATTTACCATCACCTGCTGGCAGATTATATAATAATAATAAAAAATAAAATCATTATCAATATGCCACTTCCCTGTCTGCCCAATCAGTGCTAATCATCTCAGGTTGGCGTCTCACGTGTCCGCCACACAAAGCACACCGACGCAGGATACTGGACACCTGTGTAGCCGCTTCGTCATCAAACTAATGCAGATTTATTCCACGGCCGAGCATCCATCCATCTCCACAACAACAATGCCACCAAGAAAGAGGGCCGTGCTGGAGAAAACGAGCGAGAGATGAATAACTACACCTGGAGATTTCATTACACGGACGTGGAGCACAGGAGCGAGGCCCTAACTGATATTTTTAGCCTGGTACACCCTGGAACGTCTAAACACAGTGGAATTTCTGAGCGATTGCCTATCTAAATAATGCAAGACTGCTCTCTCCGCTGAGCTCTCAAGCCAAGATGCAGGAAACATCTGAAGATGACAGAAAACTGGAAGGGGGAGTAGCTTTCTCTCCGGCCTTCTGCACAAGCCTGCCCATGTTCATTTCAAAACACTCCAGTGTAGTGGTCTCAAAGCGAGCCGTTGGCAGACTGAACTTCCTTGAATGGGGGATAAAACCATTTTCCTACAGTATAATCTTGGGCTATTATACTGCATTTCCAGAGACATGGCTGGCCGTTGGCCTGTGGGCATTTCGATTGCTATGCATTGACTTTGCCATCTAGGAGTTAAAGGAACATATAATCCTTTAGGGCAACGGTAGGTCAGTTTGAAGCATTTTTACAGTCTATTCAGGGCGACGTCAGGCTCTCCTGAGCTCTTGAAAGCAAATTAATTTTTTTTTTTTTTTTTTAAATACTACACTCTAAAAAATGCTGTGTTAAAAACAACCCAGTGCTGGGTGAAATATGGACAACTCCAGCTATTGGGTGAAATGTTTAAACCAATCTTCATGACGAAATCGTACCTGTGAGAACTTTTCTGCAAGACGCAAAATACGTAGCGCAACGTACGTTTCGTGACATTCAACGTGAAATGTGCAGTTTTAGCTTGCTTTTCTCGCATCTTTCAGCTGTTTTACCGCCTCTAGTGTTCATTTCTTTTAGAAACTGCAGTGATACAGTCGGGGAAAAATTATTTGATCCCCCGCTGATTTTGTACGTTTTGCCCACTGACAAAGAAAGGATCAGTCTATAAATTTAATGGTAGGTTTATTTTAAAAGTGAGAGACAGAATAACAACAGAAAAATCCAGAAAAACGCATTTCAAAAATTGATTCGCTTTTTAATAAGTGGAATAATTATTTGACCCCTTTCGCAAAACATGACTTAGTACTTGGTGGCAAAACCCTTGTTGGCAATCATAGAGGTCAGACGTTTCTTGTAGTTGGCCACCAGGTTTGCACACTTCTCAGGAGGGATATTGTTCCCGTCTTTTTTGCAGATCCTCTCCAAGTCATTAAGGTTTTGAGGCTGACGTATGGCAACTCGAAACTTTAGCTCCCTCCACAGATTTTCTATGGGATTAAGGTCTGGAGACTGGCTAGGCCACTCCAGTACCATAATGTGTTTCTTCTTGAGCCACTCCTTTGTGGGGATGGCGTTCTTAGGGTCATAGGCAGCATTTCTCCTTCACCCAGAACGTAGAGTTGAGTTGATGCCAAAAGCTCGCTTTTGGTCCCATCTGACCACAACACTTTCACCCAGTTCGCCTCTGAATCATTAAGATGTTCATTGGCAAACTTCAGACAGGCCTGTACATGTGCTTTCTTGAGCGGGTGCTGCAGGATATCACCGTTCTCATGATCACTGAAACTCCATGAGGTGAGATCTTGCATGGAGCCCCAGATCAAGGGAGATTGACAGTTATTTTGTGTTTCTTCCATTTGCAAATAATCACACCAACTGTTGTCACCTGCTCACCAAGCTCCTTGGTGACGGTCTTGTAGCCCTTTCAAACTTTGTATAGGTCTACAATCTTGTCCCTGACATCCCTGGACAGCTCTTTGGACAGCTCCAATGTTGGGCTCATGTTAAACCAGCCATATGGTATTTTTTTAAACAATAGTTGAGTTAAATAAAATATTCAGAAGGGTTGGTTAAACATTTAACCCAACTGCTGGGTCAAAACAACCCAGTGGCTATCACAACATTTTCAGTGTACTAAAATAACATTTTGTTGACAAACTGTATTTCGTAGATGTTCAATGTCTTAAATATTTTACACTATAACAGGGTTTCTTATAATGAAATCTGTATTTTTACTACTAGCTATAAAATGAGAAACTACTCAAGAGTGATACTGTTTTAGGTTCCACAAAATTTAAAGCAACAATTTCACCCATAAATGAAACTTTTTGTCATTATTTCTCAAAAGAATCAGTCACAACTTAATCAACATTACATTTTTTTTTTTTTTGAGATTATAAGATCAGTCTGTTGATTTAAATGGCTAAATATTAAATGATAGACCGGTCAATAGCAAACAATTTTGCATAGTCA
>JAHKKF010536868.1:9561-30781 GCA_019740295.1 Labeo calbasu | reverse complement strand
TATATAGAGAAAAATCCTGAAATGTTGTCCTCAAAAAATATAATTTCTTTACGACTAAAGAAAGAAATACATGAACATCTTGGATGACAAGGGGGTGAATACATTATATGTGAATCTTCGTTTTGGAAGTGGACTTCTCCTTAAGACCTGCCTTAACAACTGTTGCCGTCTGACATTTTCTTAAACAAACTTCTTTCTAATGTAACTAAGTGCATGAAGGAACTCTGCGTTTGGGTGACATTAAACAATTCTATGGAAGCTACCTATAAATAAGGTAAAATGGAATGCCTGGGTCGCATAACAGTGACACAAGGCACCCTGAGAGGATATAAAGCAGTATTTTCTTTCCCTTTTCCTCATTTTGTGTTAAAAATCATTTTTGTTCATTGAAATGATGCTGAGATAAAATATATATATTAGATAAAAAACTTAAACTCAAAATATTAGACAAAAATTAGAAATGCTGCCTTGGCAACTAACTGAAATGAAATAAGCAGAAGTATCCAAATGACTAAAATTGAAATAAAAATAAATAAACAATTACTAAAACCTTAAAAATTAAACAGAAAACATTAAATAAAACTATTTAAATATTAATAAATATTATAATAGTATAAAATAATACTAAAAAAAACACTGCTCTTTCCCAAACGACCATTAGTAAAAACTAAATTATGCTTTAAGATTCACAGTAAACAAAAAAAAGTGAACAATTTTTGTTTTGTTTTCCTTTGCTTCACATCATGTACTGCCAATACTAACTGAAATGTTCAAAGTATTATAAAAAATTTGGTAACGCTTTACTTAAAGCCTTTATGTATAATGCATTATAAAAGTAGTACTAACGCATTAATTATACCATTTAATGCACGTTATAATACATTGTACAATCAGTTTATATATTATAACACTTATCAATTTATTGTTACACTATGCATTTTAAAATTGGTTATAATTATTTACAACAAAATATATATATATATGTATTAAAACGCACATAATGAATAATTATAATGCATTATACCCTTTAATAACCCATTATAACACATTACACATAAAGGCTTTAAGTAAAGTGTTACCAAAATCTTCAGTCCTCTTACACTAATACTCGCAAGTAGACATCACTTTTAAATTAGATTTCTCTTTTCAACTGACTGTGATAGCATTTAGCATTTGCCTTGATTCAAATTTGCAGTCTCTGCATTTTTCAATCATGTTTCATTTTAATTTAGCAATCTGTATGAAGAAATACAGATTAATATGCAGTGCAACCTCACAATTGATTTCAGTCCACATAAGAATAATATTCAGTCAATCTTTAACCCTTATTTCAGCACTGAAAATCACACTGGCTGCATTTGAAATCACATACTCTCCAAGTAGTTACTTCTTCTGAATAAGTATTTAATTTCCAAATATTAAAAAAGTAAGTTTTATCCAGCTTATTTTTCCTGTAAAGCGGACACGGCCATTTGTAAATGTAATTCTCGATAGCCTTGTGATTAGTGCGCAACATAAAGCACAACTGTGCTCGCGGCAACCCAAGTTCGATTCCCGTCTTGAGGTCCTTTGCCGATCCGATTCCCCTCTCTCTGTCCTGTCCATTAAAAGGCAAAAAAAAGAAAAGAAAAATAAGGTGGATATAGTATGAATGTACTACATTTGTCATGTTGTCATTGTCATGTGACTTACAGCCTCAGTTGAGTTGCTTCACTGCCATTCATAATTTCTCTTCCGGGTACTATCATTTTATGAATGATAGTGAATTTGAACTCTTTTCACATATTGTTATATCTGGACGCAGTCAGTGTTTTCCAGTTTATTCCTATGGGATGTTCAGTGAAACTAGTCGGAGTTAGCAACAGTAACCAAGCAGGCTGAGCTTAGCAAAGGGTCAATTAAGCGCATTGATTGTATTCTCCTTTGAGTATTGTTGAAAGAAAAAAAAAACAGGAATGAATTATCATCAGGTCTGTCTAACGACCATTGCGAGGCACCTTATCAGCCTCCTAATGAGATCACTTGACATTTATTTGGATAATTGCAGCAGACTCCCCCCCTCTTTGACAGAAATATGAAAATGCTTAACTACTTCCATTGAAGTTCGCCTGTGCTGAAAACTATCTGCACCAAACACCTTGGCTCTTTCAGCCGTGCTAATGGGGACACCGGATTGTTGATTAGACCGTCTGAGAGCAGCTCCAGACCTGATGAGGACGGCTGTCAATTGTAGTGCCTGCATGAGCCGTGCACGCATGAATCTGTAATCAGCGCCGGTTCCATTAAACCTTAAACTAGCTCAGGGCATCATTCGGGAGCTGATCTAACCGCAGGTAGAGGCTGAATTAAATAGGTGAGGGAAATGTTCTTACTGCAGTGCTTGTTAAAAGGATTACAATCAGTTGAACAAAACATTGTGCTGCTTTGTCTCTATCATACCTGGCTCTGTATTCACCACGTATCACACAGATACAACTATGATCTGGGATGTACTCCAGCCTGATGTGCTGGCAGGTATTGTCTCTTTTATCCATTCATCAGAGACGGTGCTCAGCGATGGATAGTATTCCCTTTGTTTGAAAGAGAGGCACCAGCTGTTCTCCGAAGCGCTGTCTTTGCCATAGGAACACTTCCTCCATTTACCTCCATGCCCTATCACCCACACGCATCTCCCAACACTTATCTAGCCAAAAGGGTCTCAGAGAAGAGAGAGACGGAGGGACAGATGCTGCATCCGGAATATATACCCCTCGACTACTGATGAAGGGTGTTTTTCAGGTATGCAATATGTACCACATCTGCCATTTGCATTAGATGTACTGATAATTAAATTACAAAAAAGGGGTCATGAACTGAGAAATAAAAATTCTCTTCATCTTTTGACAAATAAGAGGTCACTGTACTATAAAAACATCCTGTAAGTTTCAGAACTCTAAACTTTCTCGTTAGTCTAAAATCGCCTTATATTAAAGCCAATCTGCCAAAACGACAGGTTGTGGAATGTGCGATTTTATGATGTAATAGTGTGGCTAAACACCGCCTCCGCAGAAGCAGATCAATGCCTGCTTTTACATCACTTCCTGTTTAGCCCCGCCCACCGATTCCTGCACGTTGTATAAATATAAAGAAGCAAGTTTACTTTTACATGTTTATATGTACTAATCTGACGGCATAGGTCCCATGGCCTTATGGGATAGCAGAGTGTCTTGTTGCACACTTTGGTGACTGTAGTACATCATCTGGGTAATCTTTCACAAATACTACATATCTGGATGTTGTACACCTTTAACAAACCACTTTTTCATACTAAGTGTGCATAATTGGATGCAGAATGATGAAAGGGTGGGCTTCATATGCCATCCCTGCTTCATTGTAACATGCTCTATGGAGAAATGCTACGAGGCGTTAAGACTAGAGGATGTTTCTGTAGTTCCTCTGGGGAGCTGTGAGAGCACAGTCATAGCATACCAATCACATCCTAGGTTTTGACTTAAATTTCAAATGTGTCACCTACTGCAGACATGATGAACTCTACCATCTTCTGGTTCATAAGCAGGAGCACTGAGGCAGATATCATGATGCCTGTAGAGAACTGGGATGCTGACAGTGGAGCTGAGAGGATGCTGAAGCCAGGCTAATAAATAGACGAGAGATGCGCTGGAAAGAGCACGTGTTGAAATAGAACGGTGACGTTTGGCTCTTCACAAGCAATGTTTATACGCAGTAACCGTTATTTTAAAACACAAATGACCCGTTGCGTGTTGTTTAATTGAACCTGACCAGTGTTCAATTCTCCACTGAGCTGTCAAATCAGAAATATGTCTCATAGTCGCTTTCTTACAAGCGCCTTTGCGAACGGGAAAACAGAAAAACACCATCAGGTTTGCAAAATACCATTCATTTTCAATGAAAGAAGCCATTTGTTGTTCTTTCTCACAAGAATCACGAACTTTGTACACAACTTCGGTCGTTAAAATCAGCGTCGTCTGTCTCCGTCGTGAGCTGTTGGGTTGGTTTGGGCGCTAGCGTTTTACTTTGACCATGTAAATTATTTAACAGATGTACAGAAAAACAGATTTTTACAATCTGTTTACACAATAACGGCGTGCTTACCTGTCATAACTCCATCGACTGTATGACATGCTCTTATTGTTGCCCAGTCCGTCCATGGCCATCTGTGGACACAAATGCTCGATAATACAGTGACGCCGAGCCGTGTAATATTTCTGGCGTTTTGTGTTAAATCCTCCGTCTTCAGTGAACGTCTTCAGATGTTTCTAGTGCTGAGCTGGGAAGCCGTAGAAAACCGTTTGGTTGAGGGGTTTAAAATAGGTGGACTGAACCACTGGCTGTGAGAGGGGAAATGTCAGTTGTTAAATTCACCATGCTCGCACACATTTGGATTAAGATTTTTGTGAAGAAAATAGCATAGTATTTATTTATTTATTTATTTTTGTAATATTCTTTAAAAAATGATATTAAAAGCAGCCAAAAATATATACATTTGAGCATCCACAAGACATTATGATCTTCTATCATACACTTAAACACGCACATAGTAAAGATTACAATTAAGCTTAATTTTTCGAGGATGAAAAATTAAGAAAACTGAGCATTAGCGATAAAGCATTGTGTGCATTATTTTTGTATCCAATACATTATTGAGGGAAGTATTTAGGGAAATAAATAAAGCACAACCTCTGGTACTAATGCCAGCTGTCATCTGATTTTTACAGAACAGATATGTAAAATACAGTCTGAATTATTTTTAAAGCCATTAACCTTGTAGAATCTGCAAAATGTTATTTTATCAAAAAATACCAAAATGCATGTTAATTTTTATTTAGTATTAACCTAAATATAAGACATTTACATATAGTCCACAAGAGAAAATAATACTTGAATTTAGAAAAATTACCCTGTTCAAAAGTTTACATACACTAGATTCTTAATAATGTGTTGTTAACTGAATGATCCACAGCTGTTTATTTAATTATTTTGTTTTGTTTGTTTTTTGTTTTTTAGTTTTGTGATAGTTGTTCATATGTTCTGAACAGTTAAACTACCAGCTGTTCTTCAGATAAACCCTTCTTTGGTTTTTCAGCATTTTTGTGTGTTTAAACCATTTCCAACAATGACTGTATGATTTTGAGATCCATCTTTTCATACCGAGGACACTTGAAGGACTCATATGCAACTATTACAGAAGGTTCAAACGCTCACTGATGCTCCAGAAGAAAAAAAACACGATGTATTAAGAGGCGGGGGTGAAAACTTTTGCACAGAATGAGGCATACATTTTTCTTATTTTGCCTAAATATCATTAAATTCAAAATGTTTTCACCCCCTTGATCATTTTAATGCATCGTGTTTCCTTCCGGAGCATCAGTGAATGCTTAAACCTTCTGTAATAGTTGCATATGAGTATCTCAGTTGTCATTATTGGATAGGGTTCAAATATACAAAATTGCTGAAAAACCAAAGTATTTGTGGGACCTGAAGGATTTTTCTGAAGAACAGCAGGCAGTTTAACTGTTCAGGACAAACAAGGGACTCATGAACAACCAATTAGATCAGTTAATTTCAAAACGGTTCCATTAAAATAGATCAATATATATTAAACAATATTATTTTGCAGTTTCTTGCATTAGCCCTGTCTCTTTTCTAGAGTAACAATGTGCTTAAATGCCAACTGACATCTATTAATAGAGAGAAAGAGAGAGTAATGGGGATCAGTTAGTGGTTTGCCTTCGTAAGTTTTGCACTCTTTGACCGAATCATAGCATGAATGGACTGAGAAAAAAAGAAGTGGGAGGTTTGGAGAGTCCAACTGTCATTCAGTAAACAAAGAGACTGATTATGTGGTTGAAATCACTAATCAAAAAGTACTGGAGAGAATAAAAATTGACCATTAGCACCATTCAGATGTTTGAAGTATTTAAAAACAACCTTGGTTCTGTGTTAACACTCACTGCTCTATAAATATGTACAAGGACAAGATCAGAATTCAATATGCAAAAATGCAAGAACAAAGACCAAATGCAATTCAGTTTTTTTTTTAAACATTACTGTACTTCACCACTGTTGATTAAATAACTTTTAGTCATCTATATGCTAATGTACTCCTAAAAGATTACAAAATGATCTTTTAGTGGATATATGCAATTAAAAGTATTTCTCTTCTTGATCAATAACATTCAAGTTTCAGTTTGCACTCAGAGGCTTATCCAATAAAACTGTCCAATAAAATGCTCTCTAGAATGAAAATATCTTTTTCCCCAATAGCACATGACTAGCAAGTAGCAAAGCATAATTCATGACCCTGAAAAAGCCCTGAACATCGTCAATGTAAGTCACTATCAGACTTTAATTTCACATTTATTCAAAATCATGAAGCATAAAGAGCAAAAATAGGTACAGTGAAAAAGTACTGACATCTTATAAAGCTGATTAAAACTGATCAGATCTTTCATTTTCCTTCTTTTGATTTGACAAGCTGGTACGTTTCACAGTGATGAAGAGGTCACAGTTTAGTAGATATTTAAAAATGTAGCCATTCACTAGTATTAATCAAAACACTGCCATTTGGAAGGAAAGTATCCTTTTATGCATCACTGGGACTAAATAACCACACATGAAAAACTAAATGGAGTGAAGGACAGTCATAGTATAGACCAAACTGAAAAATTTAGGAAAGTGTAAGAAATAATACCTGTTGGTTCATAGGTTTTGCAGTGACTGTGTATACCCAGCCATTATTTGAGATCTATACATAGCTGTTAACTCACGTCTCTGCTGGTTGGCCGTACATGTGCTGCTAGGCAAACCGAACTTCAAACATATGTTTGCAAGCGCAGCGACATTAAGCTGTCAATCCATCCATTCATGACCCAGATGTGCACAAAGGACACAGAGCTGTCTCCCAAACAACAGCTCTAATAGAATACAGCCAGTCTAAGGCACATTCTGACCCCATAAGAACATCCATGCTTTTGCCGCATGCTCAACAGGGGTGGTAGAAAAGGGTTTTAAGCTGCCAGATCAGCCAAATTCACAGACTAGTATCAATGTACTCTTGTTCTACTTACCTATATAATGATCATTCATTGCAGCAGGTGATTATTAAAGCCCACTTGTCTGTGTGAATGTGTGTGAATGTGTCATGGCGATTTTGACATATTCACAGTGCTCATCCACACAGTGTGAATAGCATAACAAAACCCCCAAAAATACATTTATGTAAATCCCTTTTTAAGGCTTCTACGTTTGACAAGTACAGAGTGAAAAGAGCAGTGACCCATTATATGATTTCATGCATTATTCATTTTAAAGCTGCAGTCTGTAACTTTTTTTTCTGTTAAAATGATCCGAAATCAATTTTGTGCAAGTACATAACCAGCCAGTGTCCCAAATTATCTCCTTGCCTTACCTCAATTTTAAAATAGTGAGATTACAATAATGTGCTCTAATTTGAGTGGTACTGCCTGCTATGGGTTTCCGCGGAAAATACGAGTTTGCCGCCGTTCGTCTGTGCGTCATGTCACATCTGTATACATAAAGAAAGTCCCGGCTAGTAGGTTATATCGCATGTAACGTTATTTTTGTCACACTGTACAAGAATAATACTGTTTTAGTATTATAGTAAGGGCTAAGTTTACAGTTGAGGTAGGGGAAGACGTTAATAAAACACGATCTAACAGGTAGAAAAATTAATTTCACTGTTAGTTTCCGGTCTGAGGTGTATCCCTTCAGGTGGTGAATCATTTATAGCCTTTTCTCACAGCAGCTGGAATAATTACATTTAGAATTTTGATGGCGGATTGTAATCCAGAAAGGATTGTGTTAAGGAAACACATGTAAGTGACTGAAATGAGATTATATTCCAGTTTCAAATGATCGTACGATTACAGATACGTGGGATTACACAAAATTTGTATTTCAAAGACCCAGTTCTAAGTAACATTAATTTGCTTTTTGGGTTAAAAGAACAATTTCTTTCGATGGCATTCTAATGGTATGACAATTAGACATTAGACTGTTCAGAAATTTTAATCTACAGGTAACGCTAATACACACTAAATACACGTAGTCATGCAATGCTGACATTAAAGGACAATTAAAAACATTAAAGGAGAAGTTCACTTCCAGAACAAAAATTTACAGATAACTTACTCACCCTCTTGTCATCCAAGATGTTCATGTTTTTCTTTCTTCAGTCGTAAAGAAATTATGTTTTCTTTTTTTTTGTTTTTTTTTTTTTGAGGAAAACTTCAGGATTTCTCTCCATACAGTGGACTTCTATGGTGCCTCGAGTCTGAACTTCCAAAATGCAGTTTAAATGCAGCTTCAAAAGACTCTAATTGATCCCAGCCGATGAAGAAGGGGTTTATCTAGCAAAACGATTGTTTTTTTGTTTTTTTTTGACAATTTATATACTTTTTAACCTCAAATGCTTGTCTTGTCTAGCTCTGGGTGAACTATTGTGTATTCTGGTTCAAGACGGTTAGGGTATGTCGAAAAACTCCCATCTCATTTTCTCCTCCAACTTCAAAATCGTCGTACATCGCTGCAGAAGTACAGACCCAGTGTTTACAAAGTGAACATGCAAAGATCAAATGCCCTTTACAGAAAAAGGTAAAGAGCTAGCCAAGACGAGGATTTGAGGTTAAAAAGTATATAAACTGTAAGTTTATTTCAGAAAATATCTGATCGTTTCACTTGATAAGTCCTTTCTTCCTCGGCTGGGCCTTTAAAGCTGCATTTTGGAAGCTCAAACTCAGGGGCACCATAGAAGTCCACTATATGGAGAGAAATCCTGAAATGTTTTCCTCAAAAAATTTCTTTACTACTGAAGAAAGACATGAACATCTTGGATGACAAGGGGGTGAGTAAATTATCTGTACATTTTTGTTCTGGAAGAGAACTTCTTTAACAATTTGAGAGCAAACTATAACAATGATAAGAATTTGTGATATGAGCTAAACTATAATTAGATTTTATCACCACTGGTAGCGTGACTTATTTTAACGCCTTTTTTTCCCTCAGTTGGTCAGAACAAAAGTTGAAGACATGTTACTTACTTATTCAGATGCATTTTCCAGTGAAAATTCTTATTTGGGTCATACTTTCAAGACGTGGAATGTGTGATTCCGAAGTACAGTACTGACAGCCACACATACTCCTCAAAACATTAGTCATGCTGATGCACAACCCAAGTACAGATCATAATTCCGCAAATAACTGCAATTGCAGGTTTCATACAGAGATAGAGACAAAGAGGCAGAACTTCAGCTGCAGCTTTAAGATTTACGAGTATTTAAGGTCTTCCATTTTCATGTACGGATTTCATGTACATCTGTTCCACGTGAAACAATTAAGAGAAACAAACATTGTTTATTCATGTAACTTCAACTGCATGGAATGAAATGATTTTTAGATAAAAAAAAACAGTTATTTTTTTACTCATCCTCAAGTTGTTCCAAACCTGTATGAATTGCTTTCCTTTGTCGAACAGAAAAGAAGATATTTTGAAGAATGTTGGTAAATAAACTGTACAGTTGCTGGTAGCCATTTACTTAGTGTTTAAAAAAATATATACTACGTATGTTAACGGTTACCAGCAACTGTTTGGCTACCAACATTCTTCCAAATACCATTCAATAGCAGAAAGAAATTCATACAGGTTTGGACCAACATGAGTATGAGTAAATGATGACAGAATTTTCAGTTTTGGGTGAACTATCCTTTTAAGTAGTCTTAAAAAGATTTTATATGGTTCCTTGACAAAACATTTAATTGCAAGATAAACTCTTAGCTACATATTTGTATGCTGAATGTATTCAGTGCTCCATGAAAAAGCTAAAAGCTCCACTCTTCAACACGATGGCAACCCGGTGTAATTAAATGTAACAGAACAACACTGTCAAGCCTCCCATTTTCTCAAAAACACATGAAATAATACTTGACATTTTTACTCTCCCCATCAAGTCCAAAGCAAAGCATGTTGGGAGCTACAGTTTTAGCGTTACATCACTTGCCCACAAATGAAGCCGGTTCTCTTAATTTGGACTGTTCTCCAAAATGATGACACCCTCCTCCTTTCACAATGTTACCTAATCTACACAAGAGACTCAATAACGATAAAAACAAGCTTATGACATAAGTTGTCATACAGCTCATTACTGTAACGGCCGGAACACAGTCCAAGAAAAGGACTGAAGTTTTCCAAATCACAGGGGATATAGTTAAGGACAGCAAAATAACAATCTACTTGTCATTCGGTGACGCTTGCTATTCAACGCCGACTTAAAGAAGGAGAGCTATAATTTTGCGCAACACGTTGCACCGTGTTTCCTCAGTAAGGAAAAGCAAATGTATCACAGATAAATCATAGATTTTATTATAGCACCAGAGGCTATACAGGGGGAGGGAAAGATGTGACAAATAAAACACAGTATGTATTAGATGTACACAGACTCTGGGAAGAAGAAGAGCCATGCACTTCTGTTCTTACTAGCTTTAGTTTTGATCCACGTTGCTATGAACTGGTATAACGGACAAGGTTTTGGGAACCTGAGTCATCACAAAAGGGCACTGGCCCAGTGATCACTGGTAAAGTTGTTATAGGCTATGAGGCGGACGACCGTTTGGATGGGTTATCGTCTCCAGTCCACCGAAAGCAGGAAAGGACCACAGTTCAACATACATTGGCCTTTTTCAGTTAAAAACAAACCGAGATTAATTAAATACTCCTCTTTACATATACACACAGTTGTGCCGCTAGAGCGTTTTCACTTACAAACATATAAAAATACTCATTAACTAGTCTGATAAGAAAATAATGTATAAAAGTATATAGTAAAAACATTTAATCATGTCCATTCAAAAGATCACTTCCATCTTTTTTCTTATATTACATGATGATAAAACACAAAAACTAAAATAGTTTATTTGTATCCCTCATACAGAAATGCACGCTGGAAAAAAGGAAGACGAAAATAAAACGTGACATGATGCAATAGTGATATGAACCCTTGGAGTATGAAGCCAGGAAGGAAATTATCACCTGTCAGATGAGAAATACCAGATGTCACAGAGACGTCAAACCATATTTAAAAATAAAAAACAGTCTTGAGGGAATGTGGATGTCTGGTGTATGAATTCTCTCTTTTGTATAATCTAAAAAAAAAAAAAAAAAAAAAAAAACACTTGATTTTATCTGATCATATACATGAAAAGATGCTTAAAAGATGCCTGTGATGTCAGCAGTTCAATTGTCCCCTTGAAACGGAGTCCTCGCGCTGTTTCAGTCACTTAAATACGTTTCCAAACCGATACAAAATAAAATCGGTGTAAAAGTGAATTGAAATACAAGGCCAGGAAACAGAGACAATAATTTCAGAGACTAATTCTCTGTGTCATCGATCTCGGTGGGGTACCTAGTAGAGAACAGACAGCCTATTGTGCACTACTGAATGAGCAGACTTCGTCAGAACATTGTGAAAACACTGTAAATGGAGCAACCTGAGTCTGAAGATAGTCTGTAGAAATCTGAGCTTAGAGTCAAGAAGGCCTGAACAATCTGGCTACATGTAGAATACATTTCACAATCACAGAACGTAAAGGGAAAGTTCAACCAAAGATGAACATTCTCTTGTCCTTCCAAACCTGAATGAATGATTTTCTTCTGTGAAACACAAAATGTTTTAATATGTTTCGTCCAAATAATTCAAAGCAATGGGGTTTACAACAGCAATCGACTTTCATTCCAGTATGTGATCAGCACAGGACAAAAAAGAAGGGAAAAAAGAATTCAGTATGACTATAAACTGCCAGTTTTCAAACTGTAAGATTTTGGGGTTTTTTTAAGACGTCTCTTCTGCTCACCAAGCCCACATTTATTTGATCCAAAGTACAGCAAAAACAGTAAAATTCTGAAATATTTTTACTATTTAAAATAACTGTTTTCTATTTGAATATATTTTAAAATGTAATTTATTTTTGTGATCAAAGCTACATTTTCAGCATCATTACTCTATACCTTCATAACTTGAGAAATAAATGATATAAATTAATACTTTTATTTATCAAGGATGCTTTAAACTGATCAAAAGTGATGATAAAGACATTTATAATGTCACAAAATATTTCAGATAAATGCTGAACTTTCTATTCATCAAAGAAACTTAAAAAATAGTTTTTTGAGCAGCAAATCAGAATATTAAAATAATCTTCTGAAGAACTTCTGAAGGATCATGTGACTGGAGTAATGATGCTACAAATTCAGTTTTGAAATCACAGGAATAAATTACATTTTAAAATATATTCAAATAGAAAACAGTTGTTTTAAATAGTAAAAATATTTCAGAATTTTACTGTTTTTGCCGTACTTTGGATCAAATAAATGTGAGTGAGCAGAACAGACTTCTTTAAAAAACATGAATCTTTTGACTGGTAGTGTATAATAATAATAATAATAATAATAATAATAATAATAACTTTAAATATTATTTTATTTTATTATTAAAATTATAAACAAAATTAATAAAGACATATAATACTATATATAAAACTGACAGAGTAATTAATAATTATAATAGATTTAATTTTACAGTATAACAATAAAATTACCAATATTTATAGTTGTCTTAATTTGCTTATTTATTTTTGTGGAAAACTGTAGGGAGACCTTAAAACTTTTCTTTTTTTGCAAATGCAGAACTTGTTTCTCACTTTAACGCAACTCAAGTGGGTCATATAGATCAGAAAATATGGAAATCAGTATAAATATGAAAAATAAAACGGTTTTTTTTGTGTTCCACAGACAAAAAAACAGATTAGAGTGAGTAAATTGTCATATTTAGGTGAACTATCCCTTTAAAAGAATCAAATCCATACATGCCAAGAAGCCTTACAATGCAAACAAAAGACATCTTGACCAAACAATAAGTTGGGAAACTGACTTCACTGCTGACAAAATTGGCATAATGTTAGAGGCTATCTATGTACATATCTGCGAGTACATTATTGTTTTAATGCATGTCAAAACAAGCTGGTCAACCTCACACACGGTACTCTGCGACTGAGTTTCGTCATTATAAAGGTGGTCTCAACTCACACGAATCTTCACTTATGTACAATCGCTGCTTAGCATATGGAAGTAAAAACAGATATGGCACGACACACACACAAAGCTTCATAACATCATCTCACTCTACTAAAAGTCGTCTGCAATCTCAATGGTGTTTCGTTTAGTCTTCCCATCTCAGCAAAAGTACAAATGTCACAAGGCAAGAGAAAAAAAAATCCTTCAAAATACAAAAAAAGGAATTGTGTGTGTGTGTGTGTGTGTGTTTTATAGCAAATTTGTAAGAAGCGATGTTTAGTGTTGGGGCACGATTACCATATTCTAGGTCACACTGATGTCAGTACTCTAGTTGAAGGTAGAATGGTGAGTTCGATCAAGATTTTGTCAGTTTGGTTCTTCTAGTAGTGAAGTCCTAGAGGCACAAACGCCCCCGATAAGGCTATGAGAGAGACTGCTGTTTTGAAGACATGCACATGTAGAAAGGCAGCGAGTTCATCCGCACAGGACGTGATGTCAGAAGGCAGGGTGGGGGGCAGGGACCGGTGACAGCAGCTGGGTGAGTGGCGGCAGTGAGAAGCCAATTAGACAATCACACAATGGCAGCCGCTCTTATCCTTCTCTTTGCGTGTGGGCTCTGGCGAAGGTGGGCACTCTTGCTCCTGGAACTTCCTGTGAGAGGATGTGACAATCAGTCAAAACGTGGTGCAATCTCTGAGCTCAAATTATGATCTGCCGTTCATAAAATACTATCTGCCGTTACATGCCATTAAAGACTTCCAACTGAATTTATTTCAATTTATTTCGTTATTTTGAACTAAAACTATTGAAAATTGTTTTTGGTAATAAGGCTGAAATGAAATGTAAACAGAAATTCCAAAAAAAAGGAAAAAATAAAATAAGAAATCAAAGAAAAAAAAAAGATTGCCTTTGGCAACTTATTAAAATTATTCAGTTTAAGTTGAAGTCCTAGATTACAAAAACATGTAAAAATTTATTGATAAAAATTAAAAGCATAGTTCACCCAGAAATGAAAATTCTGTCATTCATTACTCACCTTGCTGTTGTTCTAAACTTGTAAGACCTTCATTCATCTTTGGAACACAAACAAAGATTTTTTTTTATGAAATCCATGGGCTTTTCTGCACAGACAGCAACGCAACTGACACATTCAAGACCCGGAAAGGTGGTAAGGACAATGTTGAAATAGTTCATGTGACATCATTGGTTCATCCGTAATTTTATGAAGCCACGACAATACTTTCTGTGCGCAAAGAAAACTAAACGACTTTATTGAACAATTTCTTCTCTTCCGTGTCAGTCGAAATGCGTTCACAAGAGTAACACCTTTTTGGGCCCTAAACATGTCAGTTGCGTTGCAGCGTATGCTGGGTCAGAAAGCTCTCAGATTTCATCAAAAATATCTTAATTTGTGTTCCGAAGATAAACGAAGGTCTTACAGGTTTGGAATGACATGAGGATGAGAAATTATTGGCAGAATTTTCATTTTAGGGTGAACTATCCATTTAAAGCTAAATATTGATTGGCAAAAGCACACAACAAAATTACTAAAACCTAAATTAAAATTAGAGCTGTCAAACAATTAATCACAATTAATCGCATCCAAAATAAATTTTTGTTTACATACTATATGTGTGTAAACTGTGTATATTTATTATGTATAAACACACACATGCATGTATATATTTAAGAAAAATGTTCTTTATATATTAAAAAAAATATATGTAATATTAATTACATGTAAATATTTTTAAAATATATACTAAGTGTGTTTTTATATATACATAAAAAAATATACACAGTACACACCACTGATCTATATATAATGACTGGATCGCTCATTGCGTTCTAAACTGCGGTCAGGCAGTGAAGCCACCGGAAGTGTTCGATCCGCCATCTTACTATTCCCTACCGACAGAGAGCACCATTTACTCACAGCTAAACCGCTGACCTACAATCACCCGATTTTAAGCGCATCAGTCACACAGGACTAGTTTTTATGATATGTATGTGAATTAATTTTACTTAAAATCTTTTCTGCAGTGTTTATCGTCTTTATGAGCAGGATAAGAGATGTTTTGAAATCATTCAGGTGGGTGTCAGCTGCGCACTTGCCGACACAGTTCTGATCAAACACAAAATATATTTCTTAACGTAAGGAATTATGCAGGAAATAGTAAACATGAACATATATCTGGAATTAGTATCTGAAATTGATTCGAATATACAAATACATATAAATAATACAATACAAGCCTGTTATATTGCTCTATGTAGTATTGAAATTCAAATCTTGGAAATAAAGCTTGATGTCTTTAAATCCGTACCAAATGTAATTAGTCAGCGTTATGATGTGCATATTTTAATGTCCCTAAGTGAGCAACATCTATTTCAAACTCTTAAAGATTGCGCAAATTCTATTATATTAAGTGCCTTCAATTATATTTATCTGACTACAACACTACCTGATTTTGCTCAATTTCGTCAATGAAAATAGTCTGAAACAAAGTCACAGCCGAGCCGCATCTCTATTCAAACACAGCTGTGTTCCGTTTATGAATGAACGGCCGTTTTTAAACGAATCTGAGTCATTGATTCAATGACCCATTCGTAAAGAGAGTCGCTTCATTCCTGAATAAATGATTCAGTGATAAAACCAGTGACTTAGCGCCATCTGCTGACAGTTTTAGTTTCATTTTTAAAGTTTCATTTTCATTTTATCTTTTTAGTTATTTAAATCATTTGATATTCCTATAAAAATGTTATATTTAACATTTTTGCATTATTAACGTTTATTATTAACATTTATCTCAACACGAATGTTATGTAGGCCGAATTAAACGTTTAAATCATTACCTGCTTCAAAATTATGTTAACAAAATCATTGTTGAAACATTTAGCCTGTAACGTTACGAATAAAAACACTATAACAAAACAGCATAAACAATTATTAATTTACAAGGCAAATTATGTATACAAAGCATAAATCTTTCAGTTTTCAGAATGAGCATTTTGTCATTTGTAAACATGGTGAACGTCCGATGTTTATCATGTTTATATGTTGTTCGCTCCTGTAATGTATATGAACGTAACTTTTTAATAAGCAGAGGGAATTCCCGACATTAAACAATAACTGTTTACATGCTTAGGACGTTTGCGTTGTGAGAATGTACAGTGAGACGTCAGATATGATGTTTTCTTATTAAAGTCGTATTATTTCCTATTCATTCAATAGAATGTTTGCAGTACTAGGGAATAGCAATATGGTGGCGCATTACCTTCACTTCTATGACGTAATGAATTATCCAGTTCTCTATTATAGATCAGTGGTACACACACATATTATGTACAAAAAACCAAACAAACAAAAAAAAAAAACACGTTTATTTTGGATGCGATTAATCGCAATTAATCATTTGACCGCACTTTAATTACAATTAAACTACAATTACACTATAATAGTTTCTAAATAATATTAATATAACACTGAACTGAAAAAATTCAGCTGCACACACTGTTAATCTGTTCAGTATGGCTATGTTTTTGTTTCAAATGGAAAGGTCAGATGCATTGTATCCCACAGTGCAAGACATTTTTACCCATAAAACTGGATAAAGTAGACACCAATTGCTTTATTAAATGTGACCCTGGACCACAAAACTAGTCTTAAGCAGCATGGGTATATTTGTAGCAATAGCCAAAAATACACTGTATGGGTCAAAATGACTGATTTTTCTTTTATGCCAAAAATCATTAGGATATTAAGTAAAAATCATGCTTCATGAAGATATTTTATAAATTTCCTACCGTAAATATATCAAAACTTAATTTTTGATTAGTAAGATGCATTGCTAAGAACTTAATTTGGACAACTTTAATTGCGATTTTCTCAGTATTTTGATTTTTTGCATCCTCACATTCCAGATTTTCAAATAGTTGTATCTCGACCAAATATTGTCCTTACAAACCATAATTTAATGGAATGCTTATTTATTCAACCTTCAGATAATGTATAAATCTCAGTTTCAAAAAAATTATTTAATATGATTGGTTTTGTGATCCAGGGTAACAAATATGCAGCATGATGAAAACATAATGACAACATTGTAGTGTACTACTGTTTGAAATGTTTATCAGTTCTAAATGTGTACTGATTTACATACTTTTTTCAAAAACAGTATGTAGTATGCAAGAACGCAAGTGTTCCATTCCAAACCCAGCCTGCTGTTTGTCTGCTGCCACCATCTGGTGGTACAACAGCACTGTATGATAACACAAACAGACACACACACACACACACCTTATGACTCGGACCAGCTCGTGGAAAGCCTGGTCTACATTCATACGGATCTTAGCTGAGGCCTCCATGTATGTGACTTTGAGTTGTCGGGCGAGCTGCTGACCCTCCTCCTGGGTCACCTGAAAAAGAAACCACTCCTCAATTAAAATCCAGCTTTGACTTCATTTTTTCCTATCACAACTTTTCTTTTCTCTTTTATATTGATCGTTACATCTTATGAGGTGTCTTTCATAAGGTAAAGACAATTGATGCAGTTAATTAGAAAGGGTGTCATTCTCTGTTCTGACACTAGGTGGCAGTGTAACACAATCTAATTGTCTTTTTATGCACTCAATAACCCCATGTCTTTTATTACCATCTCTCTCCCTCACAGACACACACAGCCACTCTGTGATATTTTTCATCCTTTCAGCTCATTGATTTTCAGGACTGAATTTCATCCACATTTAATTACCGTTACATCCTGCTTTTGAGTTCTGTATATATGTGTATAGTATGTACATGTGTCATTTTACAACAGAAACTGTGTAGATAGAATCTCTGCAATGGATACAATAGACTGCCAAGTCATGCTATGATTGCAGCACAGACAAAGAGTATTAAAATGCTCATATCAGTGTAGCGCTCTGAAATTATAGTACTCTAAGTGATTCATGCCACTCACTTGTCTCTGTTGCTCAAGATCAGCTTTGTTACCCACTAGAATCATGGGAAATTCATCCCGATCCTTCACTCTCAAGATCTGTCGTTGGAACTTGTAGATCTCTTCAAAGCTGAGGAAAACAAGATGATACGTAGCCATTAAAAAGGGTCCAAAGAGCTTGAAACTAGCAATGCGTTTTCTCTCTCAGACACACACACATAAATACAAAGATGAAAATGTCATCATTTACTTACCCACATGTAGCTCTAAATGTCAGAAAATGATAAATGTGACCCTGGACCACAAAACCACTGTCTTAAGTAGCACAGGTATATTTGTAGCAATAAGCAAAAATACACTGTATGGGTCAAAATGATCGATTTTTCTTTTATGCCAAAAATCATTAGGGTATTAAGTAAAGATCATGTTTCATGAAGATATTTTGTACATTTCCTAAAGTAAATATAGTAAATATTAGTAATATGCATTGCTAAGAACTTAATTTGGACAACCTTAAAGGCAATTTTCTTAATATTTAGATTTTTTTCTCAATATTTTTACATTTTATTGTCCTATCCTAACAAACATACATCAGTGGAAAACTTATTTATTCGGCTCGTAAATAATTTTCAAATCTCAATTTCAAAAAAACTGACCCTTACAACTGGTTTTGTGGTCCAGGGTCATAAATGATGATAGACAATTTTAATTTTGGGGTAAAATAAAATAAAATAAAATAAAATAAAATAAAATAAAATAAAATAAAATAAAATAAAATAAAATAAAATAAAATAAAATAAAATAAAATAAAAACAACTATGCTCATAAATATATTTTGTGGAAACCATTATGCATTTTCTTCAGGATAAGTTGATAATAAAAAGTTAAAAAGAACAACTCTGTAATTTTTTTGACATTTTTTACATATTTTTTGTAACAATGTAAAAGTATACATGTATCTATAATTTTTTATAATAAATACAATTATAATGTTAAGACCTTTTATCTTTTATATATATATCTTTTATATAAGGTCTTAACATTATAATTTTATTTATTATAAAAATTTTATTTATTCAACTGAAAGAAATTGAATTTTCAGTAAAAAGGTTGCAAAATATGAAACTAAATAAAATTAAATATCACATATCAATATCAAAGTTAAATCAAAAAGGCATTTTCTCGTTGTCAAACTTTGTGGAAAATACTATAAATTAACTACACTAGTGTTTTTTTTGCTAAGACACCTGGTGTGTCAACTTGAGGGGAACTAATTTAAAAAAAAAAAAAAAAAAAAAAAAAAAAAAACCTCTTTTTAATGGGCCGATAACCCATATGGTCCCAATATATCATGCATCCCTAGTGAGGATGTTTTCAGAAATTATGAAATGAAAGCACACGCATACACCCACAAAGCAGGGCTCCTCCTCTCCACAAAACCTAAAAGGAATGCAAGCCCACCCTTCCAGCTGATGAGCAGCTATCTCTCTGTTTTGGGCCACAGACATGCATTACAGTACACAGGATGACATTAGGTCACTCGGTTCTCATGCCATTGCTATAAACTTTCCATTAACATTGTAAGACAGCTAGAAGCCAGCATATGGAGAACAGTGTGTGTGAGCTGGGGAGAGAAGGCTACTAATATGAGGTCTCTGTTGATTCTAACAGTTCGAGTCGTCTAAATGTCATCCAGGAGGAGGAAATGCTTGTCATGGGCTCTGGAGAGACTGCGAGAGAGTGTGTTTAGAGAGTCCTGTGCCATCGCCTCCGAGCGGCATAATGTAAACGAAGGAAGGAAAGACTGTTTACAGCATAAACACAAAGTGGGAAGGAGCCTAAGAGGGCACAAACCGGCTGATCACACACCGCATTCCTCGAGAACACAATGTGTGTGAGATGTGTTTATTTGCATATGCTGGATTTCACTGAGACAAAACCTGGGGTGTGAATTAGCATGCTTCTAATTTTACAGTTACAGAAAATGTAAATGAGTGCAGGTAGGAAGGACTTTAATAAAAATGGAAAGACAGAAACAGAATGAAAGTGAAACTAAGACAGACAATGTAGGGGAAAGGGGAAGAAAGAGAGAAAGTTGAGAGAAAACGTGAGTGGAACGTTGCTCACCTTCCCCGGTCAGTGACAGAAAAGACGAGGAGGAAGCCCTCCCCTGTCCTCATGTATTGTTCTCTCATGGCTCCAAACTCTTCCTGTCCTGCTGTATCCAGGACTAACAAACACAGAACAGCCATGTTAGTCACCTACAGACAGACTGCACATGCAGCTGCGCGCTCACTTTTGTCACATCAGCACTATGGGTTTGATTACAACTGTGTTTGAATTAGCTAAATGACTTTCTATTATATTCAGATTTCTTTAATTATAGGCCTAGCAGGAGTATCTATGGCAACGTTTAGGACTGACGTGCATTTACTAACAGGTGTGACTCAAACAGCAGACTGAATCATGTCTGTATAATCACGTAACAGAAGTCGGCTGCCTTCTTTAAAGGATTAGTTCACTTCCAGAATGAAAATGTCCTGATAAAGCGGCCGCAAAGCAAACAAACATGTTGATCTTGTGCAGACTGACCACAAGTAGGTATAATTTAAACATCATGAAATATTTTAAATGTGAAAGTAAGAAATTGATTGATGGAAAGAACCTAACAATTAGAGTTATATGTTTGCTAACAAAATAAACCAATTAAAAGCCATTTGTGTGGTGTGGCGTTTGTGTTCATGGTTAAAAGAGAAGTCCACTTCCAAAACAAAGATTCACATATAATGTACTCACCCTCTTGTCATCTAAGATGTTCATGTCTTTCTTTCTTCAGTCATAAAGAAATTACGTTTTTTAAGCGATCCCAGCCGAGAAAGAAGGGTCTCATCTAACGTAACAATCAGTTGTTTTCATGAAAATAATACAATTTATATACTTATTAAATGTCAAACGCTCGCCTTGTCTTGCCCTACCTGGATTGTTTTTTTCCGGTTCACAACAGTTATGTCGAAAAACTCCCATCTCATGTTCTCCCTCAACTTCAAAAACGTCTTGTATCGCTGTTTTTTGTTAGGGTGTTTGATCTTTTTTGCATGTTCACTTTGCAAAGACTGTGTCGGTACTTCTGCAGCGATGTAGGATGATTTTGAAATGATTTTTGAAGTTGAGG
>JAHKKF010536866.1:14267-51207 GCA_019740295.1 Labeo calbasu | reverse complement strand
ACATGTTAGTTCCCCAATTTGTATGAATTCACACAAATGATCTACCCCTACCCTGCCCCTAAACCCACCCATCACTGGGGTCTAGACAAATTTTACAAAATTGTAAAAATGTATGAGGTCGTACAAATTCGTACGAATTAGCCAACTCATAAAATATGTACGAATTGGTTGTGAGATAGCGTTGGACAGTCACGATAATTAAAAAGGTGGTAAAAAGAAAGACACATGATAAATTAAAGTACACATAAATTACATATATGTAAATACAAAAGATCATCAAACTTTAAACTATAAACTATAAAAATGTGAGCTGTTAAGCTGTGAGCTGCTAAATTATAAGATGACTTGTTCTTTTTTTGTTAAAAAAAAAGGTACATTTAACAGTACTTTACTATAAAATAATATGAAATGTTCTATTAGATTTATTAGGCTACGTTTTTACCCTGTAAAAAGGGAATAGTTTTAGTTTTTTAACTGTAGCATTTTTACAGTCTTTTACAGTTAAAATTACAGTGTATTGTAAATATCTCTGGATAAAAGCACTTGCCAAATGTGCCAAACGTAGAAGTGTATACACTAAATTTAATTAATTAATTTTTTTTTTTTTTTTTTTTACAAACGTTTTTTTAATGTGTTTTATTCAAGCAGCATTGAGGTCACTGAGCACTGAGACTGAAGCTAATATTTAATAGAGCTGAATATTATACACTATAACTTATTCTATATATCTGATGTGAATATCTACTTATATTATACAGATGTTTACATTAAAAAGACAGTGTAGGTACAATGAGCCACTTGGTGTATTTTCTCAGAAATGTTTTAGAATGATTCATTACACTATCAGAAAAAAAAGAGCTTTCACTGGGGTGGTGTGATTTCACTTTAAGACTTTATGTGATTTACTTATAAATATTAGTAAAATAATAAAATATTAATACTAAATATTAGTATTCATTCATGTATTTATTAAGCAACGATAAACACAACAACAGTTGACCATATGCTGTACAAATAAGAAGAATAAACACCAGGAGACACAAGAAATTACATCACTAGAAACAAAAAGAAATAATTTAACAAATTGAACACAGAATTTTAAAAAGCCAAGGTAGGATTTTGGATTTTGTTTCTTTTAAAATCCAAAAAAACAAACAAAAAAAAAAAAAAAAAGTGTACCTTGTGAAAAGGTACCACCAGTGACAGCTTTTGCACCTTTTTTTCTGAGTGTAGAATGGAGCAAACAATATATATATCTGAAGCTCTAACACAGCGAATAAAACTAAAGAAAAACTTCATATCATTAAGCTAATTCATTAAACTGAAAGGTAACGGTCATTAATTAGCATATTTCATCAATCTTTCCTTCAGAAAGCCCCCCTAAACTAATCAGTGACAGCTGGCAGTGCTGGCTGATACTGCAAACAATGTGTCCCGCATGTTCCCTCCTCTCTGAGATTTTGGCTTTTGTTTGTGGCTACACCTGTTGTTACAAGACAGGTGAGATTTTTTTTAAGTATTAAACGTAATAGCTCTTTAACTATTTATAATACTAGATATAATACGCTTCCTGTAGTTCTGTTTAAAAAAGTTGTATTTTTAATAATTACCATAAGAGAAAATCCTCTGATTCTGCCATTCACAGTGCTAAAGGAGTCTGAAGGTCATCAAAGCAGTTCCAAGATCCAAGAACAGGTAAACTCAGCAGCCCACAAATATGTGCCATGAGTCTCAATTTACAATAGTCAATATTTCATCTATATATTTAATGCATATATGCATTAAATTTTCAACACAGCACAGTCTGAACCACAAAACAAAAACAAACAAAACTTAATGTATGTGCACAATGTATTAGTCTTCATTTAAAAAAAATTATGTAATCATATTTCAAAATTCAAAATTATGTAATCATATTTGAAACTTATTCTAGTCAGCTTGTCAAACACCAAAGTTAATCCAAGGTTCATCAAACAGACTATAAATGATCCCACTTTCTATGGTAACCTACGAAATAAATATATAACTGAACATGAAATATTAGTTTTGCTAAAATACTGATATACTGTATATGAGAATGCAACTACTTGCAATTTCAACAAACATCTACAAAGTATTCTATAAGGCTCTATCTATCATTTTATTTGAATATAAGAATATAAAGAATATTAAGAATATAAACTGGGGTTGAAATGAAAAAGACAACAATGTTTATGTACAGTATAAATATTGATTTTGTTTATCCATAATACATGATCTGATGTCTGGCATCAAATGTGATGGAATCACATTCCATCAGTCCCAAGGTATTTCTATTACATCCGTTTGTAATTTTAACAGTTATTTGAATTTTTATTTTTCAGCAGTGCCATTTGAAAACAGTATTTCAGTTATGCAAGTGTTTCATTTTGTAATCTTCCAAAGATTATTAATGGTTTGTGTTTGTTTTCTTCTGTGCATTACAAAGAAAATAAAGTTGACTATATGTGACATCTTTGTTTTTTTCAAAAGGAACTTTAGATGCATGTGTGACATTCATATCCCATTTCACTGACCCCATTTTAACTGCTGACCTCCTTCATCTGATCAGATTTACATCTTCAGATGTTTCGATTAAAATGCTTTTGGAGCTCAATGAAGCACATGAGAAAAAAAGTTTTATCATCTGTAATCAGACTCAAAGGGTGGAAACTGCACTTGTTTTCCATCCCATAACACCACAAAACATTTAGTTAACGGAGTCTTCTGAACTACTATGGACATGGATCTTTTCTACATTAACACAATGAATATAAAAACTCATTTATGTTTCTAGTTCATATTAAACACTTTAGTAAGATGATACATGTAGAAAGAAGAAAGTCATATACATCTAATGCCTTGAGGGTGAGTAAATCATGGGCTAATTTTCATTTTTGGGTGAACTAACCCTTTAATTCCTCAATTCCTAATAAGAGCTAGGAACTTACAATGTTGTGACACAAACCCTTATACGTGATCAGAAACAACTATTTAATGGTGACTCTGACTTTGTGTAACTGTGGTGTGTCTCTTTAAATAACCAGCATTCACTCTTTGTACATAATATGTGAAATTTCTACTCTAGTATGATAGCCTTTGCCATTTCTAAACATATTAATTTGGTCACTACGGATATTTTTTGTAATCCTAATAATACCCAATTAATTTTTTTTTCTTGAAAGATTTTTCATAATTCTCAAAATAATCAAAGGTTATGCTGTACCTTGTTCTTAACATTAATCGTTTAACAATGTATCTAAAATGATCAAATTCAAGATTTAACTGGAACATATAAGACTAAAAACAATAAATCAATAATTTTTATAGTCCTGCAGGCTGGTACAATCCCTCAACCACTAGATGGCACTATGTGTCCACAAAAAAAGTGAAATCTTCCTTGAGCAGCTATTACTCAGGAAGACAAGCTTGATGGCAGTAAATGGATTTACACTAAATTGAGAAAAGGACAGATCACATATGAAGAAAGGGTTAAATTAATTACACAAACGCCTTGTCTAAATTTTAATGGTTTTGCATATTTTTTAATAATTAGTCTACTCAAGAAACTGCAGAAAGAAGCACTGCATATCTGGGGTGGAGGGACGAGGCATGCTTGGTTTCGCAAAACAAACCAATCCATCATCTTTTTTTCCGTTTACACCTCCCCTCCCTCCACACACCCCAGAAAGACTCCTCGAGTCAGTCTCTTAAACTACGACATGAAAGCAGATGACCAAAATAGGAGAGGATTGACTAAGAGAGATGGAAAAAATTAAAAAAAGAGAACTGGAATAAGCGCAAAAGAAATGACAGAGGGTGCAAGAAAGAAAGAGACACGGAGGCGATGAGAGAGGGAGAGCGCGGAGAGGAGGTTTTTTGATCTGTCGTGTCTCTCAGCAGGAGGGTGAGATGCTGAGAGACTTAAGCGGGCTCGGCGGCCACTCCTGCGGCGTGTTTGCGGGGTGGAAAAAGAAGAAGAAGAAAAATGGTTTGACTTTCAGTTTTAGTCATTCCTTTTTAAACTTGTCCAATCGAGCCTTTAAAATTCACCAAGAGCCTTGTAATGAGATCGCAGGTCTAAAATAAGACAGATAACGAAAAGAAACGCGAGGGAACGAGCTCTGCTGCTACTCGCTCCAGAGAAAGAGGAGCTCGAGGAGACCGTTTATACGCACCTTCACAGATGCATCCATAGAGTGTTTCTCCCTCCACTGAGCGTCAGAGAGAAAATACAGGCCGTAATTACCGAGAGCATATGGGAATGTTGTGCTGGATGGGAGGGAGAGAGAAAAGAGGGAGAGAGATGAATGAGTAGGTGTATTATGCAGCTTGAAACACATGGAGGCTTCCTCCAGTGGTGCGCGGGCCACATCCATCATCTCCAGTCCCAGTTGAGCGCACTGTTCCCTGGGCACATACAGTGGCAGACAGCCCTGCGGTTCAGTGGGAATCCATGCTGGAAATGCCAGAACATTTCAGTTCAGGATGCCCACATAGCTTTACCCATTTACAGGATAGTTGACTACTGGAAGACAGAGCAGAGAAAGTGGAAAAAAGAATAAGATGAAGATGAAAGATGAAAACACCAACGCGGTTGATCATTAATTGCTTCACTTAAATCGACTGCGCTGGGCATTTTCATGACATTTATTACAGGTTTCTTTCATCAAATGCTGCATAACCTTACGAGCATGACACACAGTGTGGGCTGCGCCTGTGAAACGAAAAAGAAGACAGAAATGTCCATCCCGTTCAGAGCTGATCTGCTCATTTCTGTCTTTTTCCAACCAAAGCAATCCCAGCTCACTCCTGGGCTTTGAAGTACAATCCACACTCTCTCCACCTGGCAGCCAAGAGCATTACACTGTGCAGCTTTTCTGGGTTCTTCTTGTTGATTCCACTCACAAACACAAACCTGCACGTCTAGCCAAATGGGCTTATCCAACAGGATGGAGTGGAGCTGGCCATTATAGTTTTAATTATGTCAAGCGAACAATGCCATCTATAAAAAGGGCATGTATTATTCAGTTTTTCGTTTTGTTGCGGTGTAATCCACTTAATCATAATCTTGAAATATATATATATATATATATATTTTAAATGTCAACTTATTGTACCTTTCAAAAAACAACAAAATTAATATTTGCTATTTTTAATCTAAAACATGCCATTTACGTTTTTTTTTGTGTGTGTGTGTTTCTGCAGCCATCTCTCTAAGATTTTTCAAAAGTCTGATTTGTTACCACAAGATCACTGAAGATTGATCACCAATAGTGTGCTTAAAGCAACTGCATGTGGTTTTTATCTTGAAATGTCAGGTGTTTGTAAACACTGATGACATGTTTGGTGTGCGGGTCTATCTGGTTCCAGAAAGTGACAGTTCTGCAGTAGCGGTCAGATGTAAGTGTCAAAAATATTTACAACATAGACCAGCAAGATGACTTCCCCATTTACTTTCATGGTTTGCCAAAACAGAAGACTGGTTGTCTTACACTAATAAGCTAACCCTTAGCATTCGGGTCTATGGGTCAATAAATAGCCAGAATTACGGAGAATGGACATTTTTCTATACCTTGTGGAAAAAGTGGGCTATTGTAAACAAGTCAAACAACAATGCACTTACGCCACACTGCACTATGTCTTTGACAGTGGTATTCCATAAAAATTAAGAACACATTTTTCTATTATTGTATGAATCTCACCCATTTTCCTCCAAGTCAATGTAATTCAAAATGACTTAAGGTATAACACTAGTGGACTGTTATTAACTATAAATGTTCTGTAAAAACAGTGAACAGCAGCTTTCAGCCTGTCATCATGATGCAAACATGAAATATCAGACACAGGGTAGTAGTTCTTCACAGGTTTTTCATTCATTTGCACTGCTTTTCCATTGTTTTTTCTATGTAAACATAGACGCGTTTGACTATTGCACTCTTGTCTCTTGCAGAGTCTTCTAAAACAGCATTCTAGAAGCAGCATTCTAAAAAAACGTGACTCTCAAGTTAAAAGTTCACTCCTATCTTCTTGCATGTTTTTCCTATTCCACTGCCCATGTTGCATTTTTGTCAACACAAAAGCGCATTCTTTGTGAATGGTGCCTAACATTATAAGCATGTCACAACATTAAACAAATAAAACAAAAAAGAAGAAAAAAAAACAAAATAAAATTAAAAATAAAATGCGGGAAAGCAGTAACGTCACATATCCATAATCAAGTACAAATAATTCTAAATTATTCAAAAGAATATATTTAAGATATATTTTTTTTAACAAAAAAAACAAAAAAAACAAATCACACCAAATATAAGTTGTGATATGATTGGGTAACATCTTTGTATATGAAATAAGTATTATCATTTCAGTTGCTACTATTAACCAAATATATTGGTCTAACTTGTTCCACTGTATGTTAAACAAAAATGACACTACTAAACTATGATGTGTTAAAGTAATATGAAGAAAGAAATTGTTTGATTCACCTGGGGTGCGTTTTCCGTACAACAACGTAACTTGCTGATTATCCTCCATAGTACGATGCATTGTTGTGGAAACAGACTTGCTAGTCACGGTGGCATCTCCGTCATTTGAACCACATTAGTTCAACAATGTAGGGCCATTGTTAATGACGTCACCGAGTAATGACTTATGCTATTTAACCGATTAGAGATCGCTAAAATTCAGCTATATTGAACATGGCACCTGATGACTAATTTACTATTTTTTGTTCCCTGACATTTTGCTCTATTTGATGTTTGATTCATCGCGGGTTCCCTCTTACGTCATACTCCGGGGTTCCCTTAGGCATTTATGCGAACGCGCACTATTCAGTAACGGCCCTTACTTAAAAATACATAGATTAAAATGCATTTATATTTAGATGAAGTGAAAGATATAGATTTTACTGCATGTTAGCTTGCTTATTGTGCCCAAAAGCATAATTTATTGAGCCCGTATGTCTTACTAAGAACTATGCGTCTTACCACGTCGAGAGCTGTAGTTCCAACCACGTAAGATTGTGACGCTGTTTGCGAATGTTCGTTTGAACTATGGTTTCGATAAAAACAGAATAGTTGAATTATGTTGGTGACGATGGAACTTGCGACCATAGTTGGCTAACGATGGTTTTGGGAAACGCACCCCTGGTCGAGAGCTTTTATGTGGATATCACAAGTACATGATCATGAGAAAACAACCGAGAAAAAAAAAAAAAAAAAAAATATTACATGGCCTCTTATGGCCTCCATAGCTATCATCACCTCTGCTCAGAGAGCCCAGAATTTACAGATGACAAACAGAAAACTTTGGAGAAGGGTGAAGTCTGGTTTACCTTTTCCTCTTGAGCGTAACTGACAAAGACAGTCTCAACCATCTGGTGCTTCCAAACTACTAGATGTAGATAGTTGCATTGTGGGAGTTGCACTGTGGACAGAGTTGGAAAAGTGCTTATAGAAGAACATGGAAAGAAAATGAAGGTGCTTGAACAGAGAGAAGGATGGCGTGATGGAGACGTAGCAGGGATATAATCAAGACTGATGCAATCATTACTTTTGGCAGTGTTGCAAATCGCAGTGCACAAATACTCCAGTAAACATACTGAAAGGCGGCATGATTCACATGGACGGTGAGTTCAGGGGAATGTAGGTGTCTGTGCTCAAAGCAGACTCAGGGCTAACAAACAAACTAAATCCTCTGCTCAAGTGCCAGCCTTCTCTTCTTCGCCCAGCGTCGGCCTCGTCAATCCCTCCCTCTTTTTCTTTCTGCATGCTAAACAGCCTCAGGTTTAATTGTCCCTGGAGTGGGTTTTCAGCTGTTCATTTATAATGCAGAGAGGCTTTGCCAGGAACTGATAACCTTTACATCAGTACAGAGAGAGGGAAGAAAGAGAGAGAGAGCCAGAGCAGAAAAAGGAATAAATGAATGAACGAATACAGAGGGAGAAGAAAACAACAGAAGGGGTGAATCCAAAAATGAGGAAGCCAGAAGAATTGTGCAAGGGTTGAAATGAACAAAGAGACATTATTAGTATGTGCAGAGCGTATGGGTCTCAACATGAACAGGGGCGAAAATGAGACGGGTGATTAAAGAAAGCTGTGCGTGCGCGTGTGTTTACATTCATTTGAATCCAACGATGTATGCGAGTGAAAAATTCAAGGTAAATTATGCCCAGGTTTGCATCAAGGCATATATTTGCCTAAGAGACACACAGGCAGAAAAAGAGCAGGAGATAAATGACAAATGAGTGTGTGTTTGTGAGAAAAAGATGGATGAGCGGTGCTGTGAGCCGGACCTCACTCCTTCCGTGTTTGGGAAGGAAATCAATGTTAATGAGGGAGACTTAGCATGGCAGTGGAAGCTGATAACAAGAGAGCGGTTAATGGTTAATGGAATAATGACAAGCCCAGGTAACCACACTCCTGAAGAGGAGTTTGATTAAAAAAAAGGGGGAGTGCAAAGGACCATAGAAAATTGGATTTGAGAACATCAATGATGAGAGAATGAAGTCTTGCACAGCTTCCAGAGATGTTTCATGAATGCATTTACAGTAGTCACATGCAGATGACAACACAGGTATTCTGGAAATTCAGCGAACACGTAAAGATGTCTTAATTAAATTTAGTGTGAAAATGAGGTTGGATATTCATATAGCTGGAATGAAACCTGATTCTGTTATCAATCGAGGGTCTACACGACAAACCATAAAGATCGGGGGGTCTGTCATTATAACCTTCCACCACACAAATGTCATCTTCATACAGAATATGAAATGGAAAATTCAGTGGAGAAGCTCCAGCTTTCTTTGTTTCACATGACTAAATAAGAGAATGGTGTGTGACAAGAACAAATCGTTTCAGTTAAAAATAGAGATGTGAATCAATGAATATAAAGGCTGGATCAAGTCATTTTTGCAGGCATGTGGCTATGCCTTATTTATATGGATATCTACATTTTCCAACCCACATAAATTGCAAAATAGACTTAAACAATTACTAAACAAACTGGAAAATGCTGCGTTTTCAAACAGCAACATTTATTTCACACATGGCTTGGCTCACCACAAATTGCTGTTTTTTTTTTTTTAACCCAAATGCTGGGTTCAGCCATGTTGTGTCATTTTATTGCGTTGCTTTTAATATTTTCACCCAGGTGCTGGGTAGTTTTTCTGCACTCTAAAAAAATGCTGGGTTATTTTTTTTAATTTAAACGCTGCAGCATGTTGGGTCATTTTGTTGGGTTATTTTTTAGTATATTTACCCAGGTGCTAGGTAGTTTTTCTATAAGTTTTCTGAGTAATTTTTAATGCTGGGTTATTTTTTCTACCCAACCTGTCTCAGATGAAACAACCCAGCTGCTGAGTTACAGTCAGAGTATGGGCTTTTTGCATCTGGAAAAAAATTGTGTAAGAAAAAGAGTATGGGCTTTTTTACAGGAGAGAGCGGTTCTCAGAGCCGATAAAATGCGCTTCTTTGGCTAAATAAAAATTTGTATACAACTATGAGATGTCAGTCAGCTAAATGCATCAGGAGCGGTTGTTTCGCATGATGGAAACACCTTTTGCCTTGCATAACATAAACTAATTTTAGTCATTATAATACTGAATTTACATTAATTTAAAATATGTTCTCTAATCTCTGTACTGTATGTTTATGGGCTGGTCATGGAGTCAGTCACGGCATCTTGCAGCTATGAGTCAAATGCAATTAGAGAACAGTTCAATACACTTAAATTAACATGCTTCTTTTAAATGTTACATTTTTTTATTTCTTTAATGCTTGTTAAATTAGTTTAAATGTGTGTAATAGTGTTAATTATGCTGTATTGCATGTGTTCTGTCCAATATTTACCCAGCACTGGGTTGCCATATGACCCAAGTTTTAACCCAGCATTTTTTTTTAATGTTCTAATGTGCATTTGAAAATGCAACATCTGCAAACTATTTTTCCAAATTTGGAAAGAGAATAGTGTGTTTTTGGAAACAGACATACATTTTGTGTTGGTTGTTGTCAGGGTTGCCAGGTCTGTGTGACAAAAAACTAGCCAAATGGTCAGTCAAAAACAGCACAAAGTGGGGCAATTACTATATCCCAAATTTCAAAACATCATTTCCACACCTAAAATTAATTTTTTTAAAGTCACTGTTAGGCACACTGATCATAAGCACAGCTCAAAGCCCGTTGGGCCATTTTATTTAGTTATTTTTTTCTACCCAGCTGCTGGGTTGAGCCTGTCTCTGACGAAATAACCCAGCTGCTGAGCTACAGTCAGTCAGAAAACGGGCTTTTTGCATCCTCTACAGGAGAGACTGCTTCTCAGTGCTGCCGATTTGGTGCATTTCTTCAGTGAAAGAAATGTTTGTATACATTTTATTTCATTTATAAAGTCTTTACTATGCTTTAAATGTTATTATTTATATGAGATGTCAGTCAGCTGCGTCATCAGTGGTTGTTTCGCAGGATGGAAACACCCTTTGCCTTGCGTAAAATAAATGGATTTTATTTGTTATTGTACTGAGTTTAATCTTAAAATATGTTCTTTAATGTCAATTTGTTTATGGGCAGTTTTTGGAGTCAGTCACGGCATCTTTCAGCTACAGGTGAAACGGGAGGCCGTGGTCTGAAGTTCGCAGCCAACCCACCGAACAGCAGCCCTTCACCGGCTTGGATTTCGGCAAAACACCGGCATGAGAATTAGCGCTATTTCAGTAAAAAGTGATTACAAAGAATGGTTGAACATACACTAAAATTAAAGTTTTACTTTTAAATGTAATTTTCTTATGTCTAAAATGTTTGTTAAACAAGTTTAAATGTATGTAATATTGTAAACTATGCTGTATTCACCCAAATAAATTCAATTTGTCTTGTTTTCTGTCTATGTGTTTTATAAATTCTAGCAATATAATAATTTTTAAACAACAGTTGACTTAAAATAAAAACCCAGCAAAAAACATTTAACCCAACCAGCTGGGTCAAAATAACCCAGCATGTGTTCTTTCCGATATTTACCCAGCACTGGGTTGCCAAATAACCCAAGTTGGGTTGTTTTTAACCCAGAATTTTTAGAGTGTAGAGCAGTTTAGAATGCAAAATGTTTCAATACAAGCATTTCAGTTAAATGTAATTTATGCAATATTTCAAGCCTTTAACCCACAGGGAATTAATCAACCAGTGGCAAAAGCCCAAAAGTAGCCCAATTTTGTGGGGGAAAAAAAGCAGACTTGGCAACCCTGGTTGTTGTGCCTCTGTGTTTGGACAAATTACTTAATTTAGAAGTTTTATAAATAGGGGAGTTATACTGACACCTAGTGGCAGCATCTTTTTAATTACCAAATTCCATTGAAGAAATGTGCTGTTACTGGCCAGTCATGTTTAATTCAGTCATATGGGCGAACCAGCTTTCATAAGGCAACTGACACGATCAAAACTCCTTTAAAGTTGTTTCTCCAAATAAATTTTGAGAAAGAACTTTAAACACTGAAAAATCCCCACACGGTATTAGCACTGAAGTGTTTCATAGACTGAACGAATGTATGTTTAGACATTGTTAGCACTCCACGTCTAGTGCCTGGTCTCAAAGCATGTCTGAGATCGTCTGTTTGCTCATGCTAATATTTGTGTGCAGTTCCATCTACCCGTCTAATATCGAGAACGTTCCCCCGCTCGTTTTCTTCAGTCTTGCTTTGAGTTTCCTCTCTCACTTCTGAAAAAAGACAAACAGAATGAAACAAAGAGAAGACAGGGAAATAAAAGGAGAGAAGGAGATCAAATGAGTGTGTGCTCACTGCTGCTGTATCGCAGGTTTCCTTTCTCCTCTGAGACTCTGCAGCCCAACACCCCTCTGTCCTCCGATTTCATTGCTCTCTGTCTCTCTTGCACATTCTCACTCGCTTTACCTCCTTTCCCTATCGTGTTAAATATTTATCCAGTGCTAAAATCTTCCACACACACACATAATCATCCAGAGAGAGGTGATGAGCTCAACTAGATATAGGAAAGGAGTGTAGTTTGGCTTTTTTTTTAGACAAATGTAAAAGCATTAGGAAAATAATTTGTTTTATATGACACCTACGGGTGTGATATTCATATTCTTATAGGCCATACATGTGTGAAATATCCATGTGTTTAAATCAAATGCTTGTGTGTATGTAATTTTAAATGTATGGTCGCACACCAATGTATTCGCCATAAACCGTTTAGTCTACCAGCGGACCGGGACGTGTTCACAAAATGAGTGCATATTATTTCCTAAATGGCATCACATATGTGCACTCCTCTTTTTAGTTCTCCATTGAAACAAACCCTCACATTCTCTCAGACACAAATGCACCTTCTACATCAAAGCCTTCATTTCCCACACTTTCTCTCGGGAGGGTGTCTTTGCTCTACTGATGGGCAAAATGGGGGCAATGGAGCTGTATGTCTCCAGCGTGTTTCTCCCCTGATGGACTTCCAGAACAATCTTTTTGTGGGGTTAAAACGCCTCAGGGACAAATTCCATTACACAGAGGCAGACGTTAGCCTCTGGGCTCTAAATGAAAGACAAAAACAACAGAATAATCCAAAAAAACAGTGGAGAAGGTAATAAATAATTCCCTTTGAGACATTCTCATGTCCAAACAAAGTACAAACAGCTATAACAGGTAGCACCACAGGCGAGTTTTGGAGTTGGTAGATCTTAAACCTTGACAGACAATATGCTTTTGCACACACAGCCTTTTCCTTAAAGGGATGGTTCACTCACAAATGAATCATTGGAATTGTCATTTACTCAAAATCTGTATGACTTTCTTTCATCTGTGGACCACACAAGCACACACAGTGAAGTTTTTGAAGTTTGGACTGCTTTTCTGTCCATATGGTGAAATCAGTGGGGTCTAAAACTACATTTATTGTAGACAAAAACGCAGAGACCATTTACATATCTTCTTTTAATGTTCTCCAAAGAATGAATATGTAAGTTTACATTATGGAGTAAAAAAAAAAAAATGTAACTGCAATGTTTTATCTTAAATTTCTCATATCTCACCATATGGACTTCCTTCGCAGAATTGCAAGATATAAACTCAGAATTGCGAGATGTTAATTCGCAATTGCAAGATATACCAGCACATTCTAAAAAAAGCTGGGTTAAATATAACTCAGCACTGGGTGAAATACAGAAAAACCCAGCAATTGGGTTGTTTTGACCCGACCTTCTGAGTAGTTTTAATTAACTCAACTGTTGTTTAAAAATTACTATATGGCTGGGCTTAAAATGAACCCAAATAGGTTGTAAATTAAAAATCAGACAGTTACTAGAGGCATCAGCAATAATCAAAATAAGCTACCTAAAAATGTTTATTATTTAATTATTATATATTCAAATTATTATTAAAAGTTACTTTATTGAACATATTACTAAATGTTAATTTCCAAACTATTTTGGGTTCATTTTGTGCTAGGAATAGTCATTTTTAAGCAACAGTTGAGTTAAATAAAACTAGAAGGCTGGGTTAAACATTTAACCGAATGCTGGGTCAAAACAACCCAACTGCTGAATTTGTCCATATTTTACCCAGCGCTGGGTTGTTTTTAGAGTTGTAACAGTTGTGAAATAAAAAGTCACAATTACTTTTTTATTTTTATTTTATTTTTTTTATTTAGTGCTGAAAAAACAAAAACCGAATTATGAGATGTAAAATAATAAATAAATAAATAAATAAATAAATAAATAAATAAATAAATAAATAAATAAATAAATAAATAAATAAATAAATAAATAAACAAACAACAGAATTGCAAGGTGTAAACTTAAAATTTAAAGGAAAAGCAGTCAAAAAAGCTAAATTTAAACTTAGGCTTCCATTAAAAAAACAAGGTCATACAAAGTAAGTTAGTTAGTTGTAAATAAATGATGACAGAATTTTCTTTCTTTCTTTCTTTCTTTCTAAACTATTTCTTTAATTGTTATCACATTTTTCTGTTTATAGGTCAGGACTCAAAGCAGTGTTAGCTCCAACAGTTTTAGAAGTAACATTTATTGTAAAATTTATTGTATTGCTCTGTCTTGTTAGATTATGCCTCCAAGCCATAAATAATCAGATCCAGCCCCTGATGCCAGATCCTGTCAGATAATATCTGTCTAAAGTTTATTGAATAATCTTTAGTTGCGTATGTTTCAATGCTCAGACTTCGTCTGATGAAACACAGATTCAAGTATACCAAACTGCTTCACAACAACATCCCATAAAACTTGAATTTCCATAAACATTCCCTCTTGTTTCTTATTCATGAAGACAAACAGCCCTTGAAACACACAGTCATAAGACTAAACAACAATGGAAAAATAATGTACAAAGAATAATCAATGAAGCAATTAAATAAGTACATAAATGGCTATAATGATTATTATGAATGATTATGGCCTGGTTTCACAGACAGGGTGTCACACCCCATTGGACTGTTTGTGTTGTTTTCTCCCTCTGTTGCCCATATTTGGTTGTTCCTGTTTCCTGTCCTCATTTAATCATCATTAGTTAACCTTGTATCACCTGTGTCTTAATTAAGTTCATCGTAGTGTTTGTCGTCTGGTCTCGTCAATATGTACGTGAATGTTTCTACCTGCCTGTTGTGGATCTACCTGTTTTGGAATTACCTGTGGATTATAATAAAGACTTTATCTTTGACCTTCATCTTCGTTCGCCCCTTCCTCACACAGGGCTTCGCTTAAGCCAGGACTAGGTCATAGTTCGATTAGGATTATAAAGTAAATTTTATAAACATGCCTTAAAAAACATTACTGGTGTGCATCTTGAGACAAACAAGGGCGCTGACATATTTGAAGATCAATCAGTACAAGTTTATTTCAGTTGAAACAACTCAGACTTACATTTTAGTCAGGGACTAGGCTTAATAAAATGATTAAATGATAAACGATCATAAATTATTGAATGAAGAATAAATTAATATAAAAGAAAGGAAGTAAAAAAACACAAATGCTCTCTAGAAGCAAAACACACAGGTTGCAATAGAGGATCATTAGATCCTTCAGTATCTTTGCTATGTGTAATTAAAGATTTACATTTTGAGCACGTATGATGGGGATGCTTTGACGTAAGAGGTCTACTGTTAAAGAGATTGAGCCAATCAAGTTCTGAAGAGCTGATGCAATTAACGATGCCATTTAGTAGTTGTAAGCCTGTGACGCGTGAGCTGAAAATCGTGATTTTCTACATTGTGGAAGGAAACGACAAATTAGACAGACATTAAAAAGGAAAATGCTTCTCTGTATTTGAGAAAGAGGAAAAGCATTTGCATGTGTGAACAGAAGAGACACACTGTCACTTTGTATCATTTACTGGGAAAGGTTATGTGACAGTTGTACTGTAATTTAACAGCTTTCATGTGTGAAAGTGGATTATACATTCAGATTTCCAGTACATATATATTTTAACAATCTAAATGTCAGAGATGCAATGTATACGCTGCTAAGCCAAAGAAAGAACCGGAAATTACAGTTGGATAAAATGCAAATCTAAATTTAGAATAAATGAGAATAAATCCAATTCCTTTGATGTGGGCCCAGACCTTATACATTCTGTGTATCACAGTCAAACTCCATTAGCACAATGAAGAATGATGTAGACTGCAAATATGGTAATGTAACAGCATGTGTGGTATCACTCTGAGAAGACCATCAGGTCCTTGTAAAGTGATCAACTACAGAGAAAAGGGAAGTTTTTGTTTTACATGTTTGCAGTGCATAGATGTCTCCCTGCGTGAATCAAGCGAACAGTAGGGAGTAAATATGTGGAGGCGTACAATGTGTATTCGAACAAAAGTTCAGCACACTGCTGTTCACTCTCTAAGCGTCTGCTTTACCTTTTCCACCCGAGCATAACTGTCAGAGACAATCGCGAGCATCTGCTTGCTCCAAACTACTTAAAGCAGCTGCCCTCTCATAGACACATTGTAGGAGTTACCCAGAACGCACTGTGGACACAGTAGGAGAAGGCGCGAATGCTTATTGTTTCAACATCCGGCTGCATGACACGAACCACCTCCCCTGCTCGCTTACTATTTACTGCGTAGAGCTTAAACACATTTCTAGGTATTAAAGAACAAAAAGATGAGTCAAGGTTAGCCATTAAATTCACCTGTAAGTGCTTTGACATGAATATAGTGATATGCAAAATTTTGGGAACCCCTTGCAGAATCTGTGAATAATTGTAACAAAATCATACAATCATTCAAAATCCATGTTATTTTTTATTTAGTATGGTCCTGAGTAAGATATTTTACATAAAAGGTCTTTACATATAGTCCACAAGACAAAAAATTGCTGAAATTATTAAAATAACCCCCTGCAAAAGTTTGATACTGTGTGTGGTTACCTGGATGATCTATGACTGTTTTGTGATGGTTGTTCAAGAGTCCCTTGTTTGTTCTGAACAGTTAAACTGAGAACAGTTCTTCAGAAAAATCCTCCAGGTCCTGCAGAAGGTAAATTGTGCTTAATTTGTCTTCCGGGAAACATGCAAGTATCTTTGGTAGCTTCCAAAGGGCAGTACTAAATGGAAAAAAATATATATTTTAGCAAAATAAGAAAAATGTGGACATCTTCATCCTGTTCAAAAGTTTTCACCCCCCACCTCTTAATGCATCGTGTTTCCTTCTGAAGTATCAGTGAATGTTTGAATATGCAAAAGATGCTGGAAAACTGAAGAATCTGCAGGATCTGAAGGATTTTTCTGAAGAACAGTGCTCAATTTAACTGTTCAGAACAAACAAGGGACTTGTGAACAACTTGTAGATCATCCAGAACCAAGGGTTCCAAAACTTTTGAAGAGGGTTATTTTAAGATTTTTTTTGTCTTGTGGACTATATGTAAACATCTTTTATGTAAAATATCTTACTCAAGACAGTACTAAATAAAAATAACATGCATTTTGTATGATCTCTCTTATTTTGTTAAAATTATTCACAGATTCTGCAAGGGGTTCCGAAACGTTCGCATGCCACTGTATGGTGTTGACAGAAAGGGTTAGTTAAACCCGTAAGACCTTCGTTCATCTTCAGAACACAAATTTAGATATTTTGTAAAGTTATGAAGCTACGACAACACAGAAGAAATTGTTGAATAAAGTCATTATTTTTGTTGGACGTCATATTTTAAAAATGTAAACCTTCCTGGGCCTTGAACATGTCAGTGGCATTGCGGTCTATGGAGGGTCAGAAAGCTCTTGGATTTCATCAAAAATATCTTAATTTGTGTTCTGAAGATCTTACGGGTTTGGAACAACATGAGGGTGACAGAATTTTCATTTTTAGGTGAACTATCCATTTACCATTACTTTAAGCGTACTTAATGTTTGTTCCTCCTGTAAAAAAGCATAAAATGTGATGATAGACCATATGAATTATGTTACACTGATGGATCTTTTGCTATATTCTCTGAGCTGTTTAGCACAAGTTTAAGTGAAAAGCACAATGATGGCAAATCTGATGGACTGTGCTAACTGAGCCTTAATGGAGAGTATGAGAGGGCTGGTATGTGAACACAGCACATGTAGGTTAAGTGTGATTTATGTGGCCACTGATTGAGCATGTCCTCTCGGTTCACTTTCATTTAAACCTCCCAAACAGCAGAAGCAAGACCAGAGAAGCTGAATAAAAGGGCATTTCACAGTATAATGGCCTTTTTGAATCCTTATTGATCTACAAATCAACTACAACCTTAGTGTTTAAACACATCAGGTGTCATTATATGAGCAGTCTGCCTGGACTTTATGTTAAAAAGTAATCATTATAAATATAGATCTCACCAATTAAAACAAAATGTCTATTTACACAGTGCAAACTGCAAAGCTTGTTGGCTGTTTTCATTACTTTCGACTATTATCACTCAGACATTCTACCTTTAGTACAAATAGCACTTTACTTCAATTTACACTTGGTGTTAATAGTATCTATCCCTATTTGCACCTACTTAGTGTAAACAATGTGCTTTTTGTTTCTGTACTTGGTGCAAACAATATCTACCAGCAATATCTTTGCAGAGTATTTAACACCCAGCACACAAACAACTCTGACAGTGACATCCCTGGTGAAAAAACCTGGTAGGTATGTTTTGATGCTGGGATCCTGGTTTGGTAGGTTTTGAGGCTGGTTTAAGCTGGTCCTTAGCTGGTTTATGCTAGTCCTTAGCTGGTCATGTTGCTGGTCAAGGACCAGCATAAACCAGCAAAGGACCAGCTTAAACCAGCATCAAAACCTACCTACCAGCATGCTGTTTTTTTCAACAGGGATCTCTGACAGTGAACATTATAACTCAGTCAAAAGGACAACAAACACAGTAAAACAATGAACAACAATGACGATGGAAGCAGTTATTGTTATTGTAAAGTTAAGTGTGCAACTCTTTGTACAACGAGCAAATATTGTCATATGTCCAACTTTTTCCTCCTGTACGAGCGGGCACGGCCATTTGTTCATTTTATGGGTCTGGCTTCCGGTTTCATCTGCCTCCAGCTACTTTTAGCTGTACAAACAGCTTATTTTGCTGCTTAATATTGCCAATTGGTGTGTCTTACCATATTATTTTAATGTATTATCTTAATTATGAGTACACTGGTTCGTAGTGCAGTTTTACCGTTTATTGCATGTTGTTATTCTTCTCGTTATTTCCCTATGGCGGCTAATGAACCGGAAGTCTCACCCATAGGCTTACTTCCACGTTAAAGAAAATGGTGGATAGGCTAAGCAAAGATACTGTACATACTCTTCATATTTACAGTGAGAGAACACACAAAAGCAGCAAGCAGAATAAAACTGCTTTTTAAATGCAACTTATTTGCCTACATTATATTATAGGCATGTAATATGCTACAGCCTGACACAACTCGCATTAAATGGTTTTTATGTTGTATTCATATATCCTTCATAATCATGTTTAGCATAGTGGTTTTACAAATTCTTAGCAATAAGTATCACATCTGATTCAATTTTCCAATTTCCAAAATCAACAGTCTGACTTTTAAAGCCATAGAAAATATGAAAGTGAAAGAATTTCACTTGTAAACATAATGTTTTCATCATTGCTATTTTCCTTATAAATATTAATGCAACAAGGCATTAAATGCTCTACTCAACCTAAACACAAACAATTATTATTTATTAATATTTCAGCATTCTAGTTTCCAGAATAGAACACAAACAAGCACAAACACATACTTCTCTCTGAAGTTACATTGCATTCCATATAAGATTTCCTATGTGATCTAATTTCCGTGAATACTGGATTGCACTACAGCCGGGTAATGAGGAGCTTTTTCAGAAGATGGAGTGGAACAGAAAAGGACAAGCATGAGAGTACTCTATTCATGCCCCAGACTATCTACTGCAATCTTCTCACCACGATTACACTGCAATTTTCTCAGTAAATATTTATACAATTAATTTGATTTATCAACATATGCAATTCATTCAGCAGGGCTATAATAAAATGACAAATATATGAAAATCCATTTTAAATGACCATTCGAAATGTAGATATTTTTAGCAGCATAAATGCATTAAAAAGACAGTTTCTAAAAGTAGCTGTGTATACTCTTTTTGCACGCAAATAAATCTTGAATTTAATATTTCAGTATATTATAGTAGATGTTTTACATGTGGACAGTTTTGAAGGGCTTAAAACTGTGACATGAACTTTAAGAATTTTTTGCCTGTCTGTTGTTTTTGGCATTACTCATAGTCAGGAGTTAAAGGATTTGAGACTGCGCACATAATTGTGGTGCTGTCAGCCAGTCAGTGTCACGATTGCATATCTTTCCCGCATTTCTAGGGTAATTATTTGCATTTAGGACCAAGATGACTGGCTTAAAACAAAAAACTATCCAAGAGCAAAAATGGAATGACAGGTCGCATATTTCCGGCTATGAAGATGTGTGGGAAGGTTAACAGATAGCTGTCTTCAGATCCAAATGAATAGAGGCCACCACTAGATGGAGCTGGAAAACAGGTATGTAATAGAAATAAATAACTCGCTAAATACGATCAAAGTACAACGAAAAGCCACATAAAAGCTGAAGCAGCTGTGCTGCAGCACTGGTGAAACTAATGCACCTTCCCTGTGCTGTAATGTCCCATAAACTCTTTGGTCTTTTTCATCTCTTTGATCATCTCCGATGTCTGACTGATTGGAGGACTCTCTGACCTGCATCCATCCATCATTCCACTTCACAGTAATCTCAATCTTAATATCAGCCATGTTTACATGCAAGAATTAGTTGTGATGGTGGTGAAACAAGCACACAACCCAGCCAACAGGGAACATTCTCAGAACTTTGGCTAATGTTTTGGTCAGCTTCTGAACCTTAAGAACAATCATTCTTCCAGTACATTCAGTTCAAAGTTGGCTGGTGTTTAATAACATTTTCATAACGTTAGAAGGAAAACGGCATAGCCTCATGTTTGTGAGGGCATTGCAGGTAATGTCAAAAGGAAAGGTGAGTATCTATGATTCACTGTTTTGCTCGCCTTTTTTCTGACTGACCTGAGGGAACGGGTTGAAAAAGGAGACGGCTGGTGTGAGGGAGGACGGGTGGGCTTTGGACCTCCTCGCACTCTTCCTTGCCCTGAGGTTGTTGAGAGAAGGCAGGTGAAACTCATAATGCGCTCTACAGATTTAATAATGCGCCGTGGCTTGTCCTTGGTGTGGGCAGACGTGGCCCCAAACCAGACAGTGATTGATTAGGTGAGAATAGTCTCAATGATAGCGGTGTAAAATTCGATCAGTCATTTGATCCATCTGTCATATCCAGCCAACTTACGCTAACATACCTCCTGGTTAGATAAAGGTTATCATCTCATAAACGTACAGTCAGGATCAACTTGACACTGAGAGAAACCCGGCACTGTCAAAAATCCGCCTCCCTGGTGTGCAAATGTGTGATGGTCTAATTTAGACTAATAGGGCTTTATTTAGGCTCCATCTGTAGCAATGCTTTCATGCTATCAAACACTCTTTTTCTCTCTTTTCTCTCTCCCTAACACACGTCACACCGCTTTTAGTCTACATGAAGGTGAGAGAAAGTGAGGTAGACTCACAATTAGCCTCTGGTGACCTCGTATTATTTTTATTTTGCACAAAAAAGCCTGTCACCCAGTATTTTCTGAACGCGAGTGTGTGTATGTACGCAAAAAGCTTTAATATGCCTTTTGCAAGATCTCCCAATCTGCAATGAGAAATTATATGACTTCATGACATCTGTCAAACTGTTCTAAACACATTTCTGCACATACGCGCACACATATTCACACAGTCTATTAATAATTATACAAAATGAGCAGGTTGTGTTTTTACACCAAAAATAACAATGGTGAACAAACCCTTTTTGACCATAGGCCAAGAAGTCTGAACCCTATCAGGAGAAAAACAGACTATTCAGAAAAGCATGTTTTAGTTTAGTGACCGAAATAGAATGAAATAACTGGCTTATCTTCTGTATAGATTGAAAATGTAATAAAGCATAATAATGTAATTGAGCACAATGTGATGCAAGTATACAGATTATTTCTGACTGTAGAGTAATGACTTTTTTTGTTTGGCTGAGAATTTCATCACATTGATGAAAAATGCATCATCCCGGTCATTAGCCAAAGCGTCTCACATATAATATTCATATCAAGGAAATTCTGCTGAGGTCTCTGAAAATAAAAGAAACACATTTGAAAGTAATTTGCACATTCAAGTGTGAGTTTTACAATTTTTTTTTTTTGCCATTAGAGCAGCTGTGCATGGGCCTGTGCTTGTAACATACTTGAAGCATGACTGTATTCTTGGAGAACGCTCAAACTTACTGTGCTTAAATGTGACACAATTGTCTCCATTTTCTTCTGCACCGCAGTCAAAGCTTAATTCGAAAAGGCTCTAATTAAATCCATATGCGAGATAACAGAGCTGCTATCAGAATTAGTGATCAAGTGAAAATTGAAAATGGCAAATTTAGCTGCTTTTCAGGGTGTATTAGGAGCCCCAGAGATATAATTTCATGCCAAAGGTTATATATAATTCATGTCATTCATTATTGCCTACAAAGCCAGATAAAGGTGCACCTTTCATTGCAACAGGATTAGTTGTGAAATCTGACAAAATCCTCTCTTGGATTAGTTGGTGACCTAAATATGCCCATGTTTGCCAACTAGCGGGCTTTTCCGAGGATTTTCCATCTGGTGAAAAGCCAAGTTTAATCAACATTTCAGATAAAAGAAATGTGACTGTCGTCTGTATAGGAAAGGTGCAGAGGCTGTCTTTTTATTTCCGCTTGGCATTCATTAGACTCTAGAGATAGCAACTAAACACCTTTGGTGTTGCTACATAAAATGTCTGGTATCTGAAGCTCATCTTCTGAAGCCTTGTATTGTCAATTAGGTCAGTCATAATGCTTGTTTCTCCGTGTCCTTAATCATTAGCAAAAAAGGTTAATTGGAATGACAGACAGATTGGTGACTAAGGGTCTATATTTAGCATGACTAGCTCTAATCTAAGGTGGCAGTGTGCAGTCAGATGGCTTTAAGTGTCCTTTCAATAAGGTTGACGCAAGTAGGGAATTAAAACTTTTACCTGAGAATAACACCTGTGAGAAGGACTTCAGAGTTCTTATTACTCAAAACAGCCTTCTTAATGTCACACATAATTGTTGAATGATCCAAAAGCATGTAGTGTAGCAAATATTGGGGGTGAATACTTTTCACCATACTGTATCTCACATACTTTGCCTGTCTTGTGCATTATTACTAGCAATTTCTTCTCAAATGGTCTTTGAGAAGTGTTTAGCCCACACATTACTCAAGAAATCTTCTGAATTGACATAATAGCTGAAGCATCAAATTGATGCGCTTCCTTATAAGAAAAAATAACAGTCTTTTATTTCAGAAATGAAGAATTGGATGGTAGCTCAGAATGCATTTCACTACTAAACATTACAGTCTGTACAAATGCTGATAAGAACAAATGCTGCTTATATTCAACATTTAGTAAAATGTAAAATTAGTGAGGTGATTATGGACACTGCAATGGCTGAATCAGTGGTAAGTAAAAGTGGGCTGCAGAGTCAATTTTCTGCTTATTGTGTTTCATTATATCTAATATCAGAAGTGTTAAAGAAGGCAGCAGATGTGTGTGCCTTTTCATTGACTCTTCATGCTGCATTAAGAAGCCTACACATATTAAAGTGTGGGCAAGATGGAGGAGAAGGTAATGTTACTGTGAGTGATTTCACTGATCTCTATGATGGGCCTCTGCCTACATACAGCAATTTAAAAAATTATGCATGGAAAATTGTGTCAGAACTTGACTGTATTCGGAGTGAGTTTGATTCATGCATTTGTAATTGCTAATGTTGTTCAAGATATGATGTATCATGCACTGCTGATACTTATATACAATGGCCTTCCGCTGCAGAATATTAAGAAACAAATATTTTGTCAGCTATGCTGAGTTCTGCAGCCTACCATTGTTAGGGCATCCAGCATTCAGGCAATCTCTGGCAATCTCTGGCACTCTCGGCGGTGGACAGGGGTCAGCATTGGCACCCTGACTGGTCTGCGGCTATGCAGACCCATATGCAACAAACTGTGATGTACTGTGTATTCTGACACCCTTCCATCAGAACCAGAACACTTCTTGAGCAATTTAAGCTATAGTAGCTCGGACCACACGGCCAGCCTGCGGTTCTCATGTGGATCAATGAGCCTTGGCCATCCATGACCCTGTGCTGTTCCTTTCTTGGACCACTTTTGATAGATACTGACCACTGAAGACCGGAAATACTCTACAGGAGCTGCAGTTTTGGAGATGCTTTGACCCGGTCGTCAGGCCATCACAATTTGGGCCTTGTCAAACTCGCTCAAATCCTTAAGCTTGCCCATTTTTCCTGCTTCTAACACATCAGCTTTGAGGACAAAATGTTCACTTGCTGCCTAAAATATATCCCATCCATTAACAGGTGCTGTGATGAAGAGATAATCAGTGTTATTCACTTTACCTGTCAGTGGTCATAATGTTATATCTGATCGGTGTATGTAGACGTCTAAATGGCATCTGTCTATATTATAAATCTAAAAACACTGTTCTCACCATGGTAATTTTTGGAATATAGGCATAGTCAGTGCTGGGCACATAACTTTAAAAAAGTTATTAGTTATAGTTACTAGTTAAACCCTCCGGTGCGGTCTGTCTTGAAACTGCAAAGGGTCTGCTTTTATTTGTGTATAGTCATAATAACAATGTGCTTTTGTAAAATAAATAAAATAAACAGGGTGCGCTCTCTGCCGTCTCAGTCTCTGTCACCTCTCTTCACAGACGTAAATAAAACAACCTGAATCTTTGCGAAAACAAATCTCTCTGATAAAGTAATCCGTATGATGCAAGCTCCAGTTTTCCCGTCTAAACTCATCTTTGATGTAATCACACCCACGAGCGGCTCTGCTTTTCAAATTTTAGACATCCACGTGAGACATACAGGTGTGGATATGTAGGTAAACACCCACATCACCTCTGTAAACAAACGTGAACGTTCTTCAAGTTCATCTTGGCTACTTTTCGTTTCTGCAAGAAGATGCGCTGAGAGGAATAAGCCAGAATTTACCTCAGACGAATGCAACGTGAAAATTATAGTAACTTATTTGTAATTATTGTCACTAACAGTAACAGCGTTGTAACAGGGGAAATGGTAATTCGTTAGATTACTTGTTACTGAAAAAAGTAATGCCATTAGTAATGCCGTTCATTTATAACACCGTTATTCCCAGCACTGGGCTTTCGTGTAGTGTTTTGAAAAGTGTTGATCTTAAAAAAATACTTTTCTATCACCGACAAATGAGATGATGGGTTTCAGGTTATTTTTCAATAGACTGAGGGAAATATTCCACTTAAGCCAAAAGCTTTTATCTCTGAAAACAATTTTATTTTATAATGAACAAGGACAAGCTCAATGCTGAATTGTGAACTGGAAAGTTCAAAAACATTGTGGGTGATGCAAAAGATACACTTGATGCATCCCAGAGGAAAAATATAATGCAACTAAAATAAAGACACACATGTTGCTTGACGTTCTTGTGGCTGGTTAGTATACTACATTATTATTGAGAGATTGCCTGAGAACTGCTTGGCCCATTGTACCTGCCAAGTTCATTTTTAGCTCACATTCCATGTCTGATCCTTTGTCTGTGGTCATGATCGCTTGGAGATTTTGTCTGGTTTGGTTTGGTTTGCAGTTCAATTAACACTTAGACATACCTGCAAGAACATGCTGAGGAGGAAGGTGGTAGAAAACACAATTAGAGACAATAATGTTTTGTGAGCATTCATTAATGAATGTAATACAGACACAATCATGCACTGTGACTTTGTCTCACTCCTCCACAATAATGAAGTGACACTTGAGAGAGAGAGAGGTAAGTTCTGCACACAAACTTTCATGGTGTACATTAACACTAATAAAAAGTGGTTTATGTAATCAAAAAAGAAACTGTTCTGGTGCATAAAAAACGTTTTAAAAAAACACTATTTATCACAAAAATCTGTGAATATGCATTTTCAAATGCACGTTGTCCTATGACTGAATCTCATATGATTCGCTGACTGAGTCTGATTGAAACCACTAACTCATGAGCGAGTTTGACTGACTGAATTGGAAATACAGACACTGTGTTCGTTGTTCTACGCTGGTGAGTGCTTACCAGATAATGGGAAATCGGACAAAACTGCATACAGATGCATTCAAACTTCTCCCGATTTTAAATTTTTGTTGCACATTGTTATTTTTGTCACTGTCTGGAGCCCTGCTGTGGTCTTTGTGATGTGCAGAAATACGAAGGCATCTGTGGGCCGATTAGCCTGGTGTGTCCTCCTCAGAGTTTTTCTCAGGAGATCCTCTGTGTTCTAAAAACACACAGATGTTGCTGAGCTAATGAGGGGGAGAAAGCAAGAGTAAAAAATTATTCATAATACATAAACGTTGGGAACTGAGGGAAGCTTATAAAGCAACAAAAACAAGCAAATCAACCAATATTTAAAAATATTCATCACATTAATTAGACTGGAAACCAGATGCTTTATACAGTCATTGTTTTCTTCTTTTGTTGGCACACAGAGTATAACAACACTAAAGTAAACTAGAGTAAAACACACCTGTCAGGTCACATCCTCAGTAGAAGAGCCATGCAAGCAACATTTTTATCATGCAGTGATAAATGCAAATTTCTCTGGGAAAACTTTATTTCTGGCTCTCAAATGCACACACTTCTAAACACACACACACACACACACATACGCTAAACTAAAAACAGCAACAGTGTACACTCGTCTCTCCAGACCCAGATCTCCACAGAGGGGGAGCAGTGAGTTATGGATCAACCTCACTCTGACAATATAAGCTGTTTTATGACACCAACAAAAGGAAGGATAGAATCTGATGTATGAGTCATAAACCTGATATAGTGACACACAGACACAGAAACACACACACACACATGCACGCTGTCACTGGAGAGCAACCCCTCAGGCACAGGTCATAAATCAACGCACACACATCCACGTCCTGCTGTTTCCTTAATTACTGCCTCTATTAACTGTTGTAATTAATCTATCATTATTTCACTCACACACAACAACGGCAACCTGCTCACCTCTGTAGATGGACTGTAACGTCGACTCTTTTACTAAGCTCATATCATTGTATAAAAATGGGCTTTGAATAAATGCAGTGCCTTGATACACGATTCAAAGAGATTATGTATGTTAGTGATGTTTATCCAGTTGCGTCATCTTCAAGTATTTAAAAATGTCTTTATAAAAGTTTGTTTGGATGAAGTGATGTGAAATATGGATGTTCATTCCACAGATAGAGGGAAAGACAACAGCAGGTAGATCAGACGAATGTGTCGGGAAGATATTTCTGAGAAGTTATTGAATTAGGAAGCATGTTTTTAAGAATGCTTTTTATACAACAGTTTAATACAGAGAAGTTAAAAATTCTGTCATTAATTGCTCACCCTCATGTTGTTCCAAACCTGTAAGACCTTCGTTCATCTTCAGAACACAAATTAAGATATTTTTGATGAAATCCAAGTGCTTTTTGACCCTGCATAGGCAGCAACACAATTGGCATGTTCAAGGCCCAGAAAGGTAGTAAGGACATCATTAAAATAGTCCATGTGACATCAGTGGTGCAACTATAATTTTATGAAGCTACATGAATACTTTTTTATATTTGAGAAAACAACGATTTTATTCAACTATCTCTTCTCTTCCCTGTCAGTCTTCGTTGCACATTCATGACAGTACAACGACGCATGTCACATGGACTATTTTAATGAAGTCCTCACTACCTTTCTGGGCCTTGAACTTGATATTTGTGTTACTGTCTATGCAGGGTCAGAAAGCTCTCGGATATCATCAAAAATATCTTAAATCGTATTCTGAAGATGAACGAAGGTCTTATGGGTTTGGAATGAAATAAAGGTGAATAATTATTGACAGAATTTTCATTACTGGGTGAACTATCACTTTAACATTAAAGGGGTCATATGATGTTGCTAAAAAGAACATTATTTTGTGTATTTGATGTAATGCAATGTGTTTACGTGGTTTAAGATTCAAAAAACACATTATTTTCCACATACTGTACGTTATTGCCGTTCTGAAACGTGGCAATTTTTACAAAGCTCATCGTTCTGAAAAGCGAGGTGTGCTCTGATTATCCAGCTATCCAGTGCGTTGTGATTGGCCGAATACCTCAAGCGTGTGACAGAAATGTTATGCACCTTACCCTGTTGTGATGCCATGTCCCGGGGTGACAACACAAAAACAAAAAAAAACATTATAAATGAGGCATTTGTTGGATACAGTGAGGACATAATTACTGATTATAATGACTCCTACTGTCTTTTTACACGTTGTGTTCCGCCATGTTGCGTCACACTGCATAAACATAACACGATGTCTGCATTTGTAATTATAAAAACTACAAAAAAGCATTACTCTACACTGCTCAAAACTCATGTTTGAATAATCAATAGCAAATTCGTACTTACAGGCTGTGAGTCAGAAGCGCCAGACTGTCCTTACAAAGTTGGAATTGCCCCACTTTATAGTGTTCACAGCCGCCATTGTAGGTTACTCTCCCAGGTTCAGGAAACAGTCCTCTGTAAAATGCGCTCCACACTCGAATATTTGTGTTGTACTGTTCTGAAACAGTGTTGTAAATATAACTTAACCACTGATTTCTAGTTGTGTACTCATTTGAAAGGCCAAACAAAGTAGTTTCGCTTTAGCAACAAAACACACAGCAGAAAGATGCAAATTTCAGACTCAGTGCGCAAGGACCTTCACTTTGTCTATTTTAGATCTGTCAGTGATAATAGTTTCAAATGAATCTCAGCAGAACTTTTGCAGCAGCAAATAATAACACAGATAGTGGAGTTTCATTTATAAATTTGAATGAGTACGTTTATAGGCTGCAGTCAAAGTCTCATAACTCCCAGGTATATAGCTGACGAAAAACACTGTGTGAAAAGAGTAGTATGTCTGAATTCACAGCATTCATAAAACAGTAGATGAAAAGCACCTGGATGACCTATTTTAAGTGAGTTTTTGTTCTCAGTATGCATACAGTGGACATTTTACTATCCCATGAGGCCATGGGAGAGGATTTGTGAATGACAGTGAAGTGACTGTCAACTGTCGCTCGTCGGTCATTTGACAAAATAACGTATTATGTCTGGAACGCATTCATACATAAAATGCACTTCTTTAACAGTCCCAAAATAATTACTTATTCCAAAGAAGTACCAACTCAGACAGTATGCAACTCTGGATGCAGAAATAACCTATTTTAACTTACATATTCTAATTGAAATACATAGATACCATATTAAAAACTGTTCTACTGTATAAAGAAAAAGAACAGATAAATGTTAATAGCAGCGACTCAATACCTGTTAATGGTCTCCTACTGGCTGTCTTCACAGCCTCTTAGAACATCCTGCAGGCTGGAATTTATTAGTGGCAGTCGGTGGTCCATGCTCTCATACCCTTTTAGCACTGACCAGTGAGCTCCTTCTCACCTCTGATTTGCACTGAAGCACTGACAAGCCATTTTTCTTCTGCAAACCCAAAGGCACATACTGCAAACGCAACAGTAGGGCAGAACAATATGCATGGTGATTGTGAAACCAAGTGTTTACCTAAACCTATTGACTAATAAAACAAAGCAACAGTGCGTGTTTACTGAAAGAATGTCTTTTTTCTCACAGAAGCTGACAAGTACATATATTTTCTACGGCAAGGCCTGAAGGGACAAATACACATCACACACATTCACAGGGCAAAAGCACTCCACAAACTGTGTCCTAATTCAGTCTATGACAACTGTTTTGGTTTACACAGTGCTCCTGCTCTTATTTCAGTGTGCTTCAAGATGATTTGCTGCCAGAATCGGGTGGTGCAATACTTGACAGGGAAATTTCAGAGGCAGTCGTTTAATTTGTCATCCTTCTTCAATGCTTAATCGGAGAGTGTGACAGACCCACAGACAGAGGAGGGCAAGATTTCAGCTGCTCTGACATTCCCTACCGTTATCGAGTCAGTTAGTGTGAAAACGTTACAATATAATCTTAGTCGCATTCTTGAATTGAATGGAGAATCTATAAAATACACGCATGTAAACACACCCACATGTCTAAATGATTTAAAACAGATCTAATCCAAGCACATGGTGATTACAATTCCCTTACGTTATCTTGTCATGCACATAACTCATATGCAATACATAAATAATATTGGTGAGGTCACATGTCAAAAACTCTCTCTGCAAGTTAAGGAGCTGCTTTCCTCAAGGCTATTTATCCAGAGCAAGCTGATCAATAAGAGACAGATAAAACAGCTGTTTGTTTGTGAAAGCGGACGAAAGCAAACACACATCAGCTGGTAAAGCTCAGCACTGGACAAAATGGATCATGACCACAACCGTTTCTGGCGAGGAAGGGAAATATCGATTTTCTCTTCCCATTTTCTGCTTCTTTATTTTTGGTTTAATTTGTTTTAGTGCCTTTTGTTTCCTTCTCTATAAAGCATTAATTTTCTCTGTAGCTGCTGGCATTGATTTTAAACCTTTATTTGCATTACTAAATCTTTATTTTAGCAGTGTTGTGAAATGCTGCTTTTGAATGTAATGTGCTGTATAATTGTGGTAATATCAGTTAATAATAACCAATTTAAATTGCATTGGTACAGTTATGGAAAGAAATGCATTAAATACTATTGCTGCCTTCACGCCATGTCGTAATTCCAAAATGACAACACATGACATTTTACTCATAGCTTTCCATGCTGTCGGACTCTGAGGTAGCGCTTAAGTAGCACCAAAACGAACCTGACGGCGATCATGTGGTACATCTGTAAATGGTTTAAGACATAATTCTAAAAACATTCAGAGTTTACAAGTTGTAATTACGAGTTCAGGAACACGTATACACATAATTTAGATAAAGTAGAATGTCAAGTGTTTTCATCTCGTAATTACGGCATGGCGTGAATGCAGCATTAGTATTGAATTTAGTTTTACTTATTACATTTAGTGGCAAACAGTGTAGAATCTTATATTGCATTTGTATGACATTTTTCTCAACAACTACAATTTAAAGCAATTAAAAAAAATATATATATATATATAGTGTGATCATTGGTGTGGTCTTAAGGTGCGTTCACGCCATATCGGAATTCCCGTAATTACGAGATTCCAACTTGTAAAAAGCGTTCACGTCCTCATAGAACTCATAATTACAACTTGTTAACTGGGAGTCTTCTGAGAGCTACGACTTGTACTACATGACCGCTGTACCACCTGACCAGCGTAGGCTCTGTTTAGGCATTGATAGTGTTGCCATAGAAAAGCATAATTCTGAGTCTGAGGATGTGAACAGCTCAGAGTAGAATGTCACATGTTGTCATCTTGAAATTACGGTAATTACGATATGGCTTGAATGGAGCATGAGACTTTACTATAGTCTATACTATGTTTTAACACTGGAATAAAATTTTTGTAATTAAAAAACAGTAGTTCACCCAAATGAAAATTGAAAAGTGATGTTTGATATATATAAATTGAAACGTGAAGTTTTATATATATAAAACTCCACTAGACCCCTGAAGGTGTGCTGTGGTATCTGGCACCATAATGTTAGCGGCAGATCCTTTAAATCCTGTAAGTTGCAAGGTGGGGCCTCCATGGATCAGACTTGTTTGTTCTGCACATCCCACAGATTTTCAATTGGATTGAGATCTGGGGAATTTGGATGTCAACACCTCAAACTCATCGTTGTGCTCTTCAAACCATTCCTAAACCATTTTTGCTTTGTGGCAGGGCGCATTATCCGGCTGAAAAGGACCAGAGCCACTAGGGCATACCTTTTGAAAGGTAGGCAGCAATGCTTAGGTAGATGGTACACAGTGTTGGGGGTAACGTATTATAAGCAATCAGACTGCTTTTTTCAAGTAACTAGTAATGCATTACTTTTTAATTTACAAGAAAATATCTGAGTTACTTTTTTAAATAAGTAACGCCAGTTACTTTTTTCCCATTTATTGACTGAAAGCTCTCCTTTCCCCATAGAAATTGGATGTTGCTTTAGTTCTAGAATAAATGTAAACATTCATCTCAGTCAAAAAAAAAGAGATTTAGTTTTCCTTAAAATTAATAAAAACAGTTAAATGCAACTCAGAATATGACACAAACCTGCAATAATTAAATATGTTAAATAATCCAAATATCCTTTATGTATTAACCAATGTCTTTGCTGCTGACCTTCAATGATCCAATTCAGCCATATTAATTAGCAAAAATTACTCAAGATAAACTAACATTTTTTATTGCTGAAGAGTGTTGAACTTTCGTCTTCTGCATTCTGGTGGACGTGAATTTACTTTTCCTTCACCCTGAGGCTTTCGGTATGAACAGACTTTTACATGTGCCAAAAATATAACTTTCTATATTAAAACAAACAAGCTAGTCCTGCCCAGATTTAAAAAGTAACGCAAAAGTAACCTAACGCATTACTTTTACATTCTTTAAGTAACTAAGTAACTTAATTAGTTACTTTTTTTAGGGAGTAACTACAAAATTATAATGCATTACTTTTAAAAGTAACTTTCCCCAACACTGATGGTATGTGTCAAAGTAACATCGATATGGATGGCAGTACCCATGTTATCTCAGCAGAACATTGCCCATAGTGCATCCTGGTGCCATGTGTTCCCCAGGTAAGCCATCCACGTGATGTAAAAGAAAGGCCACCTTCTTCCATTGCACCATAGTCCAGTTCTGATGCTCACGTGCCCACTGATGACGCTTTCAGCGGTGGACAGGGGTCAGCATAGGTACCCTGACTGATCTGTGGCTATGCAACCCCATAAGCAACAAACTGTGTATTCTGACACCTTTCCATCAGAACCAGCATTAACTTCTTGAGCAATTTGAGCTACAGTAGCTCGTCTGTTGGATCGGACCACGCGGTCCAGCCTTCGCTGCCAACATGCATCATTGAGCCTTGGCCGCCTGTGACTCTGTCAGCAGTTCACTGGTAGATACTGACCACTGCAGAGCTGCATTTTTGGAGATGCTCTGACCCAATTGTCTAGCCACCACAATTTGGGCCTTGTCAGACTCGCTCAAATCCTTACGCTCGCCCAGTTTTCCTACCACTAACACATCAACTTTGAGGACAAAATGTTCACTTGCTGCCTAATATATCCGACCCACGAACAGGTGCCGTCATGAAAGATAAGTGTTATTCACTTCACCTGTCAGTGGTCATAATGTTATGCCTGATCTGTTATATAATGACATCATGATATAGCTAAACTACCCTCACTATTTTAAGAAGCACCCTCAGTGATTTGTTTCTAGAGCCGGGCCTGTCCAGAATAAAGGCCAGTTTAAAAAAAAAAACATGAAAGTTAAGGAAGAATAGGATCAAGACTTGAAGTAGGCCAGACTGAAACAAAAGCTGTTATGTGTAATGAGCGCAAGCTCCACCCACTCTTGTTCCTGTCAATCTCTGTCCACTGTCTCATTAAGTGTCCTCACTTTGCCTCTCCTTCTGAACACTACAGTCCAGTTCCAGTGGAAGTTCAGTCTCCTTGCATAATTGCATAATTAGTTCAATTAGCTGTGTCTCCATACATCTCAGCTGCTCCTGCTCGAATACAGTTCTGAAGCTGAAAAGTAATTATGAGATGTGGGACTCAATCAAATCTCCGACTGGTATATTTAATTACTGTGGTAATGATTGTTAATGACTTTGCTGATGGATTCATTGAGAGACGTGGGAGGTTTAAAGCACAGCGTTCAGGCACACCAAACACACACTTTTGTCCTCTTATCTCCCTCCCTGTTTATTTTCACATTTTTTGACGGATGTTGTTTTTCTTTCTCAGTACAGCTCAGTGCAATATTTCATTTCCTATGTCTCCTTGCGTGTAAATAAAAATGTACGTCTCTGCGAGAACATGTACATCTGTGTTAGCATAATCTCACCGGATGCCAGTTTTATCCTCCAAAATGCTGCTTGGGGACTACAAACAACGGAAACGGCAAATGCTTCCCACTCTTAGCGAAGAGAAGTGTGCGTGCGAGGGTGCGTCAGGCGGCTGAAAATCCAAAATCCCATTTTCTTAATTCCAGTGGCGTATTGCCGGCTGACAAGCTTTATTAAAAACCCTCAGCTAAGTCACACGATCGCCACACGTTCTCCTCTCGAACTAAAGTAAACCTTCTGTTATACACAAGAACACTGTGCGTGTGTTTGCATGCGAAAAAGGAGTAATGTTTTCATTTCTTAGCGGCGTGTGGTGTGTTTGCTATGTCTTGTTGGTCACTGCAGGGGTCAAATGAAGAAAAAGGTAGATGATGCTAATGATGATAAAGATAAACAACATGTACGTGTGTGTGTGAACGTATTTGCGTGAGCTGCATCTTTAACTGGAGCACAAACATTGTGGGGAGAATCAATTAGCAACCAGTGCAGCATTAAAATGAAGGAGAGGGCTGCTGTGTCCTCTTATCTTCACTCACACGGTCAGACAGATGCAGGACTTCACTGAACAATGCACTACATGTGCCTAACCGTGGCTTTTGTGTTCAGAGGAATTATTCAAAAATGTTTCAAGTTTGATTTGGGCAATTTCATCTCCGGCACACTCTGACGCATGGCTGAAGGGCAAATCCTTGAACTGGTAGGCCTACTGCTTTTGTAGTTAACTGTGTGTGTACCCTATTGAGAGCCTAAGGGATTCTATTGGACACAGTATATTCAAATCTAATTAGGATCACACTTTTATGACCGGAAACCCTTCCAGTTTTATGCCTTTCAATTAAAATGAATTTGCTTGAGAAGTGAAAAATCTGGAGTAGAGTTTAATGTTTATAGAATAATTTTTTTAAGATTTTAAAATACTAGATCAAAAGCACACATTTCTTTAAAATAGTGAAAGAACGTCAAAATAAATGTTAGCCTTGGAAACAGCATCAAGTTGGGTAAGTTATAATTTATATTTTTACTATCTATCTATCTATCTATCTATCTATCTATCTATCTATCTATCTATCTATCTATCTATCTATCTATCTATATCGTTTAAAATAGTGGCGTAATGGAACATGTTAGCCTAGTAAACAGTGGAAATCGGTTAAACCGTCATTTGTTTGTTTAACCACCAATTTCTTTTAAAAAAAGAAAGTACATAAATGTTAGCCTTTCATTCATTCATTCATTCATTCATTTATTCATGATACCTTTGTATAATGCATATTTCTGACAAATTCAGTGTTTGCAAACAGTAATGATTTTTTTGTGGGCGGAGCCTATCTGCTGGCAGAAATCGACAGTTTTCAAGTTTATGAAAACTATGGAATAAAAGAATAAAAAAAGGTAAATCTGAGTTTATATTTCAAAATTCTGACTTTATTCTCACAATTCTGAGAATATATCTCACAATTCTTTTAAGAAAAATCAACTTGTCATTCTCTATTTTCCCCCTTAACTCAGAATAAGTGTTTAAATACCACACTTCTGTTCCCCCCCACCACAACTGACAAACTATTATTAACTATTGAGCTATTGTTGAGTTAAATCAAGCTAAAAAGTCCAAAATATAAGATATAAACTTGCATTTGCAAGAAAAAAGGTCAGAATTGTGAGATAAAATAGGTAAATGTAAAATGTTATATGTCTAAATAATATTTCATGCTGTAACTGTAGGGCTAATATTATATGTTCCCTATGAACTGCATATGTGAATATTATGTAGACCTATTGTTTAAATCAAATTCATGGTTTAAAAGTAGAATAATCATGACAGGTTTCATATATTAGTCTGTCTGTTTAAACATCTAAGTTTCGCTTCAAATGCCATCTTTGATGACTGTATTCTATGAAAATGATTTGCGATTCTGACATGTAAAGGCACACAAATTTTATCTCTTATTCCGTGGATTTTACCTATTTCACTTCACTTGTTACCAGTGTTTTTCTGCCATCACAATGCACGTGCATCTGCAACCCTTACAAAAATTAACCATGGTTTTACTACAAATAAACCAAAAAAACATCGATACTACAGTTAAACCATGGTAACCACAAATTAACCATGTTCTTGCTACAATAACCATGGTATTTGTAGTTAAAACTATGGTTATACAAATGGAAATCAATGAACCAAAAAAACATGGTTATACACTTTTACAATAATAAAGTTAATTTTCATAAGAGAAGTGATGTAACCGTAACATCTACTCTAAATTGGTCTATTAATGTAGTATTTAAATGCAGCACTGCTTTGTTTACAGCGGTAACCAAGGAAACACTGTGTTGCCACTGTTCCATAAGCGCCACCTGCTGTCAGAGAGTGAGTCTGCATTCTCATTCAGCCCGTTTCATGCAGATATGTTTTATGTAGTATAATTTCACAAAGCAAAGAAATTTGAAATTATACAATCTAATTCACATCAAAAACTGCTCATCGTATGGATCGTGATTAAAATGCAGTGGTTTTGTGACTGTTTCATGCATTCTGATTCATATAAAGGCACAGTCACAAAATAGTAGCAAACTGCATAGTAAACAGAAAAAGTTGGATATGTTTTATTTATTTATGAATGAATGAATGGTTGAAGAATTGCACTTTCAATGTTCTTAAGAGGTTGGATTGATGGCTCATTTTGTTCATTGTTATTAATGGCTCTCTGTTATGACAGGCAAAATAAATATTTAAACAAATAAATAAAAAAATAGCAGTGAACTGTCAGAGCTTTGACATATTGTGTGGCGGTGCCTCAGATAACCTGCATCCAAGACTCGACTCGAGATCCTTTCATTATCCTGTTCCCCTCTTTCCTCTTGCATTGCTTCCTGTCCTATCTGTCTCATAGTGTCCTGCAAAATAAAAGTATAAAAGCCCAAAAATATACCTTAAAAAATTACTGGTGAGTCAGGAAATCAGAACTCCTTCCAAAACATTGCAGGAAAATAAATCTGTTTGTGCTGCATTTGAGCCAAAAATAAACAGCCTGAATGTCTCCAACAATTAAGTTTATATATGGGAATTTTGGCCCTATGGAATAGAAAAGACACTTTCTCAAATCATAGGCTGATTTGTCCAAGAACAATTTCCAACAATAGACACACGCATCACATGAATATGTCAAATGATACGATTCATATCATCACACTTTTAAACGTAAAAGCGTAAAAATAAATAAATAAACGATATGATCTTCATGCAACAAAAATCAACCCCTGGGACATAAAAGTGCATGAAGTTGAAGACATAAGTTTGATTGTACTGAAAATGTACCATGATGTTTGTCATGCTTTTCTAT
>JAHKKF010536866.1:0-14217 GCA_019740295.1 Labeo calbasu | reverse complement strand
TCTATTTGGGGAATACAGCGTGTGTGTGCTGTGACTTGACTATAAATTGTGAAAATAGCCTGACTTCACAGACCACTGGACACCCTCTAAAAATCACTGAACAACTCAATGATAGCTCTCGCAAACATACACTTCAGATCTATTCTAACGCATTTTACGTAATAATTTGTATTAGTACAATATCAAACCCACTCAGCCTTTCTGTCAAAAGTCCTCTTTAACACTTTTATGTAGCCTGATTCTATTTAGGACGGGCTCGCTGTTAACATGATTAGCAGCGCTATATAAAATCTGTATGCGGCGGCATTAAATCCAGTCTCAGATGTGGTCCTCTAGCATTCCATTTGATTATAATAGTCATATTTGGTCACAATATTATTGAAGGTGCAGAATAATCACATTAACTCGGTATTTAAAACATCAAGAAGAAGGATTTTCTGGTCATACTGTAGGAAACGCATTTCTGCTAGCCTAATGTGATTTATAAAGATCTGCTCTTTCCAAGGATACACATTTAATAAATAATATTCTGTCTTAGATACACAAAGGTAATTAGCGAAGAACATCCATCAAGACTGTGGAATGCAAGACAGAAAATTGATTGACATAAAAAAGGAGTGTTAAAACATAATTTACTCTGATTAATGAAGACAAATGCCTTTCTAATACAATAACAAATGCTTTCATGGGACTCAATGGATTTGATTATGGAACCGAATTAATGAAATTAATGAAAATTTAGCAAAAAACAGCATGAATAGAGCAGATGATCACACACAAATGCACCTGTGCACAATCACTTTGAAACTGTAGAACAAAATGAGTTAGTCTTTCAAAGCTTCTGCGCTTCTGAATTGAGGCTGAGATGTTTTGGCTGAAATTCATTCATACTCGGCTCCAGTTTATTAACCCCCCTGCAACCCCTTTTTTCTCTCTTTTTTCTTTTTTTATAGCATCACCCTGTTTGTCGTGCCTGCTTATTTCAAACCCAATCAGTTTGTATATACTTCAGCCACAACGCTATTTAACCTTCTGCAAAGGTGACACTGGGTAAAAGGGTAATGCAAAAAAGAAAAAACTGAGTGTACAAGGCACATTTATTAAGGAGACGGCCAGGCAGGTGCGCTCACTTGTGCATTTTTGTCACACATTTGCTACAAGAGAATTGGGTGAGGGTTAGGCTCTTGAAGGAAGAGCCATGTGTTCATCAAATGTTTTTGTGATGCTTTTGTGTGTGAAGAGCAGCACAGAAATTTCCCATCATTCGCTCTATCTATTGGCAGTATTTTTTCTGTCAGCTCTGCAGAACCACTTGGGGGAAAAAAAAAAAATACCAATCGCCTTTCATTCATCAGCAACACTTTCACTGTGATCGCCAGGAGCCTCCCAATAGTGTACTTTCAATTTATTCTTTCAGCCTAAAACATCAAAACAAACAACAACTGCAAAATCTTTTGCCAGCGTTCCTCCACATCCAGAGGTATAATCACTATGTCGTTCAGTTTCTAGTTTATGTATTTTATTTATAGTCTATGGACGGTAAATATTTATAGTATGTGTTCATTGTGTCGTAAGCATGACTCCCTCTAGAGCTCAGGCTGCCTCAGGTTATGTTGATGTATGTTACAGACTGACGTGAAAGAGGAGGCACTCAGTCATTTGCTATTAACATGACTCCGAGAGGCAGCGGCATGGAACAGTCCACTCAGTTTGTTCAGGTGGCGGCCATGAAGCTGTCAGCACCTCTCCTCAATCCCCTTCTCAATATAACCAGTTCATGGTTTCATGCATTTCTCTCTCCACACCATCCAGCGCTACTCTCATTAAAGCCACCAATGTTATTCACCACATATTATTGCACAGAAAGCATTAAATCATTAGATCAAAACTGAGTGTAAAGACATCTGTAATATTATATAATAAATGTATACACACATACATACAGCCTTGGTGAGCATTAGAGACTTTCATAACATAAATCTTATATAAAATCTAAAAATCTATATATAAACACACACACACTTATACTCTCATTACTCTCATGCACATATAAAAATCACACCTATGAATGAGCAATATCACACAAGTAGATGTGAGATATAACTGTTTATACAACAGTTTGACGGCATGAGTGTGTGAATACATTAGAAAGTGTCTTTAAAAACCCTCTTTTGGGCAGAACTACTTTCTTCCACCAAGGATTCAAATCTCAGTTTGACAGTTTAACAGCTGAGCCCAAGCCTCCGTTGCCAAATCGAAAACGTCACTTTATATGCAGTAACTAGTAACAAAGGAACGTTCGGTTGCTTTATTGAAAGCTTATTGTATTACTGTAGTAAAAGCTCATTGAAAGAGAGAAAGATGGAATGTCCGCTGAGGAAAGCGTTATCTTTGTCGTAATGTTAATATCCTTTGATCTGTTAAGGGTGATTTCTGAAGATAGCACTGCTCAGTGCATTTGTTAGCTGTTGTTGAAACTAAAACTAACTTCATTTTCTAACTGCATTTAAATTTTCAGTCTCTTTTCGCCATCTAATGCGGAACATTGCAACTAAAATCACCATCACATCAAACACTGTTTCTCAATACTTAAATACTACTATTTTTATATAAAATATTATTTACTGAATAATAATATTTAATAAACAACAACAACAGCCATCATGAAAGTTGCTAGGCAATTCAGTCAAACATACATAGACAGCGTTTTGATATACAGCATTGAATTTACATAAAAAATTTTTTGCCAAAACTATTCGTTCTGGAACAAATCATAGTTTAATGAGACCAAAGACTACCCATCAGATTTACCCAAAACAAATTGTATCTCATGTTTAACCACTGTGGAGACATCAGAGCCAACGGTCAATTCCAGAAGATCTGGCCGAGGTGAGGCTGCTCTCAGGCGGATTCTTAAGCGCTGAATGGTCGCTGACAATCTGGAGCTTACATGTCTGACAACGTTGACACAAATTATAAAATAGATGTTACCTTTATTAACAAACTGCATATTTGAACTATAAACAAGTTCTACATTCTTGCCTGTCCGCCATCACACTCGCTGTAAGAAGTACCGCAAGCAGAGTGATACAATTACAAATGGTAAAACGGCTGTTAGAGTTCTGATATCACTCTAATATTGCACTCTTATCAGCCAATCAGTTTCGAGAACCATAAAGAACTGTTGTACAAATAAATAAATAAATAACTATATATATATATATATATATATATATATATATGTCTATATATATACACACACACACACAAACGTAGGCCTGCATATTTAGTATATGCATACTATATAGGGGACAGAATGGTAAGTTGAGTGAGTTGGTGTGTTTAAAGCAAGCACATCACAGTAGTGCATCCAACTTAAATATGGACATACATTTCAGGATGTGGTGCATCTTTGGAATAATCACTTTGCATCTGAAATAAACTGCTTTCAAAATATGGCTTTCTAAAAAAAAAGTGTCCTTTGGCTCAACTTGCCCCCAATGGAGGGGGTAAACTGAGCCACATGAAGTTAATCCATTACACTGATTATGCTAAAGTTAAACTGAACATTTTCACCTCATGCTATATCAAAGAAAGATAAATTAAATTAAAATGACTTCTTAAAATCTATGTGTAAGCCTTGTGATGGCCTGGCAATTTATTCAGGGAGTTTCCCAAGCTGTGGCTCAAGACCCTGGACTAGGATTAGGTTAGGGTTAGTTTGGATAATGGAATAAAAAACAACAACAACAAAAAAAAAAAACAGAATAGACTGCAACTGCAATTGCGAAAACTCAGCCAATTTTCATAAGGCAAAATCGTGTTTAAAAGAAAGAACAAAATCAGAAATGTTTGATCTAAAATGAATGAAATAGGTTGTAGAATTACAGTAAAATCATGTTTTACTGTAATCATATTTTACTTCTCAACTTACCCCAGAGCTTTTGGCTCAAATTACCCCACTCCTACCATTTTAACAAAAATGTAACATCTAGCAGTTTAGAGCTAACATCATGCTAACAGTTTAGCCTCATATTATAATATCCTAAAGTGGTAACAGCAAAAAAAAGTTTTTTTTTAAACTTAGTTCCCAATTACCCCAAGAGCCTTTCCCTATCACAGGGTGAGTAAAATGGATAACTCTTCACATGTTTGTGGTCATATCACCAAATTTGTTTAGAAAAAAGGGGTGGCTCAACTTCCCCACAGGTTAAAATCACCCCGCTCTCCACTACACACAGTGTACACTCACTCACACACACACACACACTTATACTCTCATGCACATAATATTACAAGGCTAAAGGGCTAAGCTTTTGTTGTCTTTTCTTTTGTATCTAAGGCCAGTGTGGTTTGCTGGCGGTAAATTGAGCTCCGTAACAACACACACAGCAGTCATGATTTCCAGCGCTGACTGACTCAGCATGAATAAAGAGCTTCATGAAAATGTGCCTATAATTACCCCATCTCTCTCCAGGTGTCCTTATCCATTAATCTGTGTGTATTTTTTTCTTTTTATTTCTTCCTGTGGTGTAGAAACAACTTTATTTCCATTTTAATGCAAAAGCTCTGAATGCATACAGTGGGGTCTAAAAGTCTGAGATCACTAATGAAAAAGCCTGATATTTTGCATTATCTGATTTTTAATACAGCTTTACTTACAAATTATATTCTCAATTATATTCTGAAACACGAGTTTCAGAATGTGTTAGTATTTGGTTCGTCTTCCTTTAGCTTTGATAGCAGCAGAGCTGCACAAATTTCACAGGTTTTAATAAAACTTTATGAGCACGTTCTCATTCTTTTTTCCAGGATTAAATTTGGTTTTGAATCCTAGATTGATCTTTATCTCAGCATTTTGAACCCCAGTGTAAAACACCAGCCAAAGATTGTGTGAGACACTCTTAACAGCTTGGGTGTCACTCATTCTCCCTTCTGTTTCAGTAAATGACACTAACACATATAAGCACGTTTGGGTTGTTTGTCATTTGGGCTCTGGTGAGGACAAGCATACATTATTGTGAGAAACATGTATATGTGCATAGTACAAGTTGTGAAACACATTAATGCCATGGAATAAGCGAAAATTCATTTAAAAATCGGAGAGAGGGTGCTATCTGCTGCCAAAACAACATTCGCACACACACACACAGAAAGTGAGTGAGCGAGAGAGAGAGAGAGAATAAATAGCTGACTCTGGTATACCAGAGGCAAAATGAGGTTATGGGCATCCAATAAACTTTGCAACAAGGTTAAAGTCACATAGCAGGACAGCATTCTTATCATCATAGTATGTGTGTAGGACTGACCTTTACTGTACTGTATAACAGTTAGTTCCGGTCCTCTAATTTGATTGGCGTAAAAGCACTGGGACTTTTCACTGTTTACATCAATCCACTTGCCTGTGTTTATTCTAGATATACTGTCTGTCTGGCCATTTTTCTGCATGCTACATAGTTACACCAGCAGGTGGTGATACTGTCTCTATGAGTGAGTCGTTGAATCATTTACTCAAGCGATTTGTTCAAAAACATTGATTCATTCAGCACTGAAGAGAAAAAAAGAGACAAAATACCTGCTGTGTTGTGTCTAAAATGTAAGTAAAAAAACATTACCTTTTGTCTGTTTAACTTTGTATAAAATGACCTGCAGCACTTGGCCTGTGGCTTAGTGCCTACAGCCAAATCACAGCCTTGAGATTTTCAAAAAATACTGTCACTTTTTTATAGTTGTACATAACTGTACATTTACATCATCCAGACATTGTAACTGCTAATTAAAACACCAAAACTGCCTTTAATCAGTAAATTAGCTGTTGTTTTGGCTTATTTGAAGCGTTTTACTACAAAACTGTTGAAAAACTGTATCACTGAACGCATCGGGTTGCAAAGCACACAACTGTTGCTTTCGTTCCTGGTATCCTTGAATATGTACATAAATTATGCATACATGGTTTGCAAATTGCTGGGTTGGGAAAGAATGGGCTAAACTACTGAAGTTCTGCTCTGTGTCAGCTATTTTAGCTGGGTGATCCATATGGAGGAGATGCTGTTATCTCTATCCACAGTGATCCATGTGAACTGTCACTCAGTCTTTTCACCACATTTTCATGTTTTATGATTAAACTGATAAACAGTGATTCCAAAAAAGCATTTAAATTCTTACTAAAAATCTTACTAGGGGTGTTAGTAAACGTGTGTGTTAGGATGAAAAGGGAGTGTTCATTCAACAAAATTCTCTGTAGTGTTTTATAAAAAAAAACACACACACAGTAATGTATTTCTTATGTACTGGTTTATAATTAATTCTTTATTAGCCCTACATTATTAATGCATTATGTAATGAAATGCAGTATCCATAGGCACAGATTTGAGAGTGTATCGGCATTAAACATATCGGGACGAAGAGGATGATTTCATCGTTAGCTGTATTTAAAGTAGCTCTTGCCTGTTAAATGCTTTGTATGCCAAGACAGTGGGTTTGAACTTGATTTGAGCGGGGATGGAAGCCAGTGTAGAGAGTGGAGCTCAGGTGCTACATGTATCTATGAATATTGAATATCGGCCAGTTAGCTGGTGTCCGGATCAGCTGCAGAAGCTTGATTGCATATGCTGAGAGTCTGTCCAGGAGTGAGTAACAGCAAAATCCCTTTAATGCAAGTCAGCTCATCCGACAGACACCTTGTTAATACTAATACAGCTGCTGTCTACTGGAATGGAGAAGAATCTCAAAAGCTGTTCCAATAACATATTTCATATAAGCAATAAATCTGCAATCTTAAAATGTGCTGTAGCTATGTATTTCACTTGATAAAAAGTTTTTTTTTTTTTTTTTAATACAGAAATGAATACTTTGAGCAAGGATGCAATAAACTGATCAAAAGTGACAGTAAATCCATTTATAATGTTACAAAAGATTTATATTTCAAATAAATGCTGTTCTTTTAAACTTTCCATTTAAAAAAGTATCACGGTTTCCATAAAAATACAGTTGAAGACAAAAGTTTACATACACCATGCAGAATCTGCAAAATGGAAATTATTTTACCAAAATAAGAGGGATCATACAAAATGAAAGCTATTTTTTGTTTAGTACTGACCTGAATAAGATATTTCACATAAAAGATGTTTACATATAGTCTACAAGAGAAAATAATAGCTGAATTTATACAAATAAAGATCTCATTGAAAAGTTTACATACGCTTGATTCTTAATACTGTGTTGTTACCTGAATGATGAAAGATAAGATCTTTGGTTTTTCAGCATTTTTGTGTATTTGAACCCTCTCCTGTTACAACAATGACTGTATAATATTAAGATCTATCTTTTCACATTGAGGACAACTGAGGGACTCATATGCAACTATTATTGCTCACTGATACATCAGAAGGTAACACGATGCATTAAGAGCCGGGAGGTGAAAACTTTTAAACAGAATGAAGAGTACATTTTTCTTATTTTGTCTAAATATATATATTTGTGTATTTAGTACCTCCCTTCAGAAGCTACAGAAGATACTTACATGTTTCCCAGAAGACAGAATAAGTTAAATTTACCTTGATCTTCAAATTCCAAAAGTTTTCACCCCCTGACTCTTGGGTTTCCTTCTGAAGCAACACAACTGTTTTCAACATTGATATGAATAAGAAATGTTTCATGAGCAGCAAATCAGCATATTAGAATGATTTCTGAAAGATCGTGTGACACTGAAGACTGAAGTAATTTAAAATGTAATAATATATTACAATTGCGCTATTTTTAATATATTTCTGATCAAATAAAGTAAGCCTTTGTGAGCATAAAAGTGTTCTTTCAAAAAATATAATATATATAATATATATCAACTATAGTTCTTGTACCTGAAGTGAAAACCAACGTGTGCAACCTGTGTAGACATTATAAAGTGCAACCAATTTTCAGCTTCACTAAGTCAACTTGCAATTTACAAACACACAAGCACCCCACACATAGTCTCCACTGAAGGAATTGTGCTGATTTAAAACAGAACCTCAATAAACCGAATCCCATGTGTTTTTGAAGGCTTAAAGCTCCGCAAACACTATTAACACTAAGCAAACCTATAAGAAAAATATCATCCTCTGTAACACACACTTCAGTCAATAGCTCTGGGTCCACGGAGACCAGGAACTCATTTTGCCTCAAAGTGACTCAGGCGTCTGCATCAATAGTCATTTTCTTAATAAATAATGAAATGATTGTTGATATAGAGACTGTTTTTGAAGACCTGTAATCTCAAACACCTGGACTCTTTCTCTTGGTCTCTGTGACGCACAAAAGCACCTTTGCTGATATGGGAAATGAAGCCTGTCCCGTCAGACGCTTTTGGTTTAACCTGTGCTGATGGGATTGGTCCCTATAGTGAATTTCTTTATTAACTCAGTTCTTCCAACTATCCTCCTACATTTCCTCTTTATTTGTCTCTCCTGCCCACTAGGCCAGTCATTTTAAATCCATCTTTTCCTAAAAGGTAATGAGGATGATGAGACACAAAAGCAGATATTTAGTTTCAGCTGTCATTGCTTGTAAATCAATGATGTCCAGAACAACAAAAACAGACTTTTTCAAAATATATTCATATGTGGATACAAGAAAGTCATACAGGTTTGGAACAGCATGGGTGAACAATCGCTCTAACATTTTATGTGCTCACAGGTGCCCCCTATGCATCATTGTTGGTGCATATTTACTGAAACGGGACACAAATGACTGAATGAGAGAATCATAATGATACGATCAAAACCTGACAGCAATCAATCATGGAGTCAAGCACCCATGCCGGCATTACACACTCACAAGCGCACAAAGATGGATGAACAGGCACACTCACCTTTTCCCTTTGTTATCACTCACTTTCCATTTGCAGCTGCTGCCGCTGTGCTGTTCACGTGGCAGATTCGCTTCACTCTTCAGTTCTTCCTCTACCAGCTGTGAAAAGCCTACGCTGTTCCAGCATTTTAGCTCATGTCCTTCAGGACTTCAGAAATTGACACTCGTAACAGAATGGATGAGATTTAGAGCATTAAAGAGTGTAATACAGAGGAATGGAAGGCACCCAGCAGTGCAGAAGAATGAAAGCGTAATTAGCCTACTATTTAGTCATTTAGCTGATGATTTTAACCATAGCAACACTTATAACCAGTGTCATCTTCAGCCTTTTTTTTTTATTTCTGGTAGGGGAGTCAATTAGTTGACTAACCCACCAAGAGTGCATGCACAAATGGCACTAGTTATTTCATAGAAAGCAAAAACAGAATATGGATTAAGCACTGAAAATATCCACATTGGCCTATGGTGGTTTATATTATCTTGAACAAATGTAAACCAAAAATCACATAGGAAATATACCGAACACTGTCAAAAAACAAATCATTAAATATACTTTCAAAAGCAATAATTTCAAACGCATTTGAATGAAATCAGAGTGACTCACCAGTGAGGTTCACTTGAAAGGAAATTGTGGTTGATTGTTCATTTGTGCAAACTTGGCAGTGATTTTCCTATTGAGATCTAGTTCATGCATGAATTCATTTTCATTTGAAGTCTTAGCAAGGGCATTAAACCTCTTTGCCCATGGTATTTAATTTAAAAAATGTTTACGTGAACAAGACTATTACAATATGAAGCTGAATTTGGTCATATTTGATCAGTGTCAAACATATATTTTATGAGTTTCGCTTTTACAGATATTAAAATAGATGTACTTACATCAATATATAGATGTAATAGTCACATATCCAAAAAGCATTACTGGCCTACATTTTCCAATTCATCCTTTATCCTCATGTGCTACTGGTAAGGACATGAATGAGAATAAAGTGCCATAATAAATGGAGGAAATGTTTCTTGGGCATCAAGTCAATAAGGATCATGTGACACTGAAGACTGGGGTAATGGCTGCTGAAACTACAGTTTTGCATTGCAAGAATAAATTACTTGTATTCAAACTGAAATCAGTTATTTTAAATTGCAATAACATTTCAAAATATCAGTTTTTGATCAAATAAAGGCAGTCTTTGTGAGCACTTTTTCAGAAACACTTCCTAAACTTTTGAATGGTTGTACATACTGTAATATAGTTTTATCAGTTGCAATGCATTTTTTAAGTACAGGTGCTTTAAAAGGTTCTTCACAATGATAGAAAAATAGAAAAACATTTTTGGTTCCACAAAGAATCATTCAAGGTTTTTTAAAGAACCATCTTGTTTACCTTTTTATAATCTGAAGAACTTTCTTTCGCCACAAAGAATCTTTTGTGAAACATAACGGTTTTTCAGATGTTAAAGGTTTTTTATGGATCCATTTAGACAGAAAAAGGTTCTTCCACGGCACAGTGAATCACCTTTATTTTTTAAAAGTGTAGCATCTGCTGTATAAACACCACTAGTTATTACACGTTCAGTCTTTCTGAATTAATCTGGTGTTAAGCGTCCTGCTCACGGACGCTTAATGGGTTTGAACCTACAACCTTTCAATTACCAGCCCAGTTTAATAGGATACCACAGCCCATAATAATACTAATAATTGTGTGAGCTATTAGCAAAAATATGCTGTTCAAATGCATGTAATCCTACATTTGGTCTGTGTGTCACGCATCTGCTTATTAATAGGTCTGCATATTTTCACAGTCAAGAGTCACACAGCGAATGTTCAGCTAATGACAAGAAAAGCACATCAGTGGGGTGATGAAACGAAAGGAGGAGAGAGGATTGGAATAAGTTGTGATGGACACATTCCTCTCGTTAAAGGAAAACGAAGTGAGTGCAGGCAAGACAGAGAGATGGGATTGTGACAGGGGAGATGAAGGGGGGATGTCACCCCAGGAACATCAAACCCAGCCGTGACAGCTGGAGACGGATGCTCAAATAGCAGTCATGTCACACGCACACACACAAATGTATATACACTTCTCTCTTCCTCGAAAAAGTGCCAGGAAGGTGAAGTTTGAGACGTCTTTATGTGAGCTGTTTTACTCTGACAGTGCTACCTGCTGCAGCAGCAGATCACATGACAGAATTTGATGCAACATACAAATAAATCTTTACCAATTTCAGTTCAGTAATGCATTTGTGCGAAACAGTATTTATTATTGCAGTGTTTTAATCATAGTTTCTGACAAAAATATATTTTGCTTTAGTCATGTCAATCATTAATTTAGCCAATTTTACTTTAAAATGTCATCTGCTTAGCAAAGAAAGTTTAGATTTAAACCAAATATTGAAACACTGAAACATACACCATTCAGGCATAACTTTATGACCACTGACAGGTGAAGTGAATAACACTGATTCTCACTTCATCACGGCACCTGCTAGAGGGTGGGATATATTAGGCAACATGTAAACATTTTGTCCTTAAAGTTGATGTGTTAGAAGCAGGAAAAATAGGCAAGCGTTTAGGATTTGAGCGAGTTTGCAAGCAAGGGCCAAATTGTGATGGCTAGACAACTGGGTCAGAGCATCTCTAAACCTGCAGCTCTTGTTTGGTGTTCCTGGTCTGTACTGGTCAGTATCAAAAGTGGTCCAAGAAAGAAGCAGTGGTGAACTGGCGACAGGGTTATGAGCGGTCAAGGCTTGCTGTTGGACAGGGGAGCAAAGGCTGGCCCGTGTGGTCCGATCCAACAGACAAGCTACTGTAGCTCAAGCATTGTTGCAGACCATGTGCACCCTTTCATGGAAACGGTATGCCCTGGTGGCTGTGGCCTCTTTCAGCAGGACAATGCGCCCTGCCACAAAGCAAAAATGGTTCAGGAATGGTTTGAGAAGCACAATGAGTTGAGGTGTTGACTTGGCCTCAGATCCATGGAGGCTCCACCTCGCAACTTGCAGAACTTAAAGGATCTGCTGCTAACATCTTGGTGCCAGATACCACAGCACACCTTTAGGATCTAATGGAGTCCATGTCTCAACAGGTCAGGGCTGTTTTGGCAGCAAAGGGGGAGCAACACAACATTAGGAAAGTAGTCATAATGTTATGCCTGATCGGTGTACATTAATTTAAATGTGTCAAAAGTTATATTTATGGGCTTTTTTATGCTTTTTTTTTTGGATACGGCAGTACAGAGTAGACAGAAAAGCAATGGGTGGAAAGAGAGGGAGGGGATTGGCAAAGGACCTCAAAATGGGAATCTAACTCAGGTCGCCCCAAGCACAGTTGTGCTACTTGTCAGCACACTAACCACAAGGTTATCGGTGCCAGCGAGTATAGTTTTTTTACTTGCACTTCTGCAAAGTTCACTTTTTTCTCAGGATTTATTTTCAATTTGATTCGAGCTCTATGTTTAATCTGACTCCAGTTTCAAGTGATCATTCAATTTAGGCAAATATTGGTTATGTATTAGGGTTATGTATTAATTTAGATATTTGATTATTTTAGACATCCATTACTTTTCATTTGTTCAACAGAGTCCCGATGTCACATTTGAGTCTTATGAAGGCCGTTTACAAACTTAGTCAGGTTGACCTATACCTTAAGGCTGGAACACACCAAGCCGACTTCAAAGAACTAGCGGTGAAAAAAGCCGGCGGTGTTGTCACCTTGAGTCGGCAGCGTCTGGACCAAAAAGTACTGTAATGCTTGGGTAAGGTCATGTAACATTAGAACAACTTTCTGTTTGTGCTGCCTTCATTTACTTACTCGATTTCATCACTTTTGCTTTAATTCTCCGGCACTGACTCGTTTGCTAAACTGAACATCCAATCAGAGTTCTCACTCTCACCGACGGCCCCGACAGCCCCAACGCCAGTTCAACATGTTGAATTGGGCAAACTGCTGCCGACGTGAGCCCAACAAGAGCTGACTTGTGGAACACATCAAACAAGCTAGACTGACAGACGCTGGCTGACGGCCCGACGTTGAGCGATGGCCAACCGTCGGCTTGGTAGGTCCCGACCTTTAAAGTCGGCTGCCCACTGCTTGCTTAGAACAAAAAATGCAGTTTGTCAAGTCTCTTCAATACAACTTGCTAAGTCGGTAACGTCTCCAATTATGGGCCTACTGCTCTGTTCATCCATGAGCCTTTAGTTTGTCCTAACTTGGACACAGATTTGAGGTAACATCAGCCTACACATTATCTACTAGTCATAATGAATCCAGGAGAGTTCACAATAAATCAAATATACCATTTTATTTATAAGGTAACAATGTATCATGCCAATTACATAAGAAATCTTCAAATTAGTTCCAAAAACATAAAAGAATTTTAACACCTGGCCAGAGATGGGAAAACATTCTCACAAGGCCCTGAGGGAAACACATCCCTCAGCAGCAAACAATATAGTAGCCTGAGTTCCTGACAGTCTGAGTTAACTTTCAATGACCTAGGCCATATGCCCAGGAGGGAGAGAAGAGGGTTAAGGATGGGTGAGAAAACGGTTTTCCTTGAGATCTTCTCTCCAGATATCTGTTTTGTGACAGCTCCTGAACTTTCGTTTCATGGGGAGATCAGACCTACATTACAAGGTTAAAATGCAATAACTATGACTCTCTGCTTTTTTCCTCTCTCTTTAAATCTGACAATGCACACAAAAATGCCAATTCTGTCATCATTTACTCACTCTCTTATTGTTACATACCTTACTTTCTTCTCTGAAACATCCAAAAAAGATTGTTTCCATTTCTATGGACAAAATTCTATGTGGAAATGAAACTGTTTGGTTGTCCCAGGACAAATTATAGCAGGGGTGCCCAAACTCGGTCCTGGAGGGCCGGTGTCCTGCAGAGATTAGCTCCAACCCCAATTAGACACACCTGAACCAACGAAACAAGCTCTTACTAGACATACTAGAAACTTCCCAGCAGGTGTGTTGAGGCAAGTTGGAGCTAAACTTTGCAGGACACCGGCCCTTCAGGACCGAGTTTGGGCAACCCTGAATTATAGACTAAGTGACTTGATTTTGGTAACAAGTTAAATTTGTACTAATTTTAAAATTGTGCTTTCTGCCTTTGCACAGGGGTTTAGTCAAACAGTTATGATGAAGTGAGTCATTTGGCAACAGACACTTTTATACAAACTGGCTTACAGTTCACTTATTACTAGGACAGTCCTCCTGGAATCAACCTGAGGTTAAGTGCTTTGCTCAAGGGTACAATGGCAATCGCTCATGGACTACTCACTGTGGATCCAATCAGCAGTCTTCTGCTTACCAGTCCTTTAACCATTACACAACACTATTGTTTTGACATTCACTGAAACAAAGT
>JAHKKF010536865.1:6183-22435 GCA_019740295.1 Labeo calbasu | reverse complement strand
AGAAAGTAAAAGTGTGCACAGTCTCCTGTGAGGGCTAGGTTTAGGTGTAGGGCGATAGAAAATAGGGTTTGTACAGTATAAAAACCATTACGCCTATGGAATGTCCCCATAAAACATGTAAACCCAACGTGTGTGTGTGTGTGTGTGTTTAGGATGAAGTGGCACATACAGTTACAGAGAGTCGAGTGCTGCAGAACACCAGACACCCCTTCCTGACGGTCAGTGTGTGTGTGTGTGTGTGTGTTCATGTCACATATGAATATGTCTGCATATGTCTGACTGCCCTCTGTTATGTTTCAGACTCTTAAATACGCCTTCCAGACCCCGGACCGGCTGTGTTTTGTAATGGAGTATGCAAACGGTGGAGAGGTATGAGTTTGTTTTTTAATCAGACGCTGCCGTTTTCTCTCGTGTGGTTCTGACGTGTCTCTCGTCCATAGCTGTTCTTCCATCTGTCCCGTGATCGTGTCTTCTCTGAGGACAGAGCGCGCTTCTACGGTGCCGAGATCGTCTCCGCTCTGGACTATCTGCACTCACAGAACGTCGTCTACAGGGACCTGAAGGTCAGACGCACACGAGACGCACGCTAACCTCTGTTTGCTTTTTTTTTTTTTTTTTTTTTTTATCACGATTAAGATGGCTTTTGTGCATAAATTGTTTGAATTTCTTATGAATATCTTATGGTTTCTTATACACTGCTGCTCAAAAGTTTGGGATCAGTTTTTTTTTTTTAAGGGAGTCTCTTATGCTGATCAAGGCTGTATTTATTTATTCAAAAATACAGGAAAAAAAATGTAATATTCTGAAATCTTATTGCAATTTCTAACATTGGTTTCCTATTGTAATATACTTTAAAATAGAATTTATTTCTGTGACGCAGCACTGAATTTTCAGCATCATTACTCCAGTCTTCAGTGTCACATGATCCTTCAGAAATCATTCTAATATGCTGATTTATTATGAGTGTTGAAACTGTTGTGCTGCTTCATGTTGTTACTTTGTTCTTTGATTCTTTGATATCAAAGATACAGAGTTAATACAGAGTTAAAAAGAGCAGCATTTATTCAAAATAGAAAAGGAAAAGAAAAGAAAGAAAAAATGTACTGGCCGCAGAACCTTTGATTAGCATTGTATATTGTAACACAATTTCTTTGTTAAATAAATGCTGTTCTTTTTAACTTCTTATTTATCAGAGAATCCTAAAGAAAAATATCACGGGTCCCAAAAAAATATAAAGCAGCACAATGGTTTTCAACATTGATTATATATCAGCATATTAGAATGATTTGTGAAGGATCATGTGACACTGAAGACTGGAGTAATGATGCTGAAAATTCAGCTGCGCATCACAGAAATAAATTAGATTTTAACACATATTAAAAAAGAAAACTGTTATTTTAAATTGCAATAATATTTCACAAAATAACCGTTTTTATCTGTATGTTTGATCAAATGGAGACAGAAAAAGCTTCTTTAAAAAACATAAATTGTACTGATCGCAAACTTTTGAGCAGTAGTGTATATTATCATTGCAGCACAAATCTACTTATTTACATGATGTTCAGAATAATTAATTGCACAACAATTTGGGCTGAGAAATTAATTAGTAAATTAGAGTTTCATTTTATTTTTTTAATTTTTTAATTTTAGATTTTAATATTTTATAATTTAATTAGATAACTGGTATTAATGTTTTTTTGTTTAGAAAATTGAATATTAAAATCTGAAATATTTTTTTATAAAAATAAAATGAAACTCTAATTATGAAACTAAAAGCACCAGTAGTTGGCGACGAGTCCCTGTCTTAATGAGTGAGTCATTGAATTATTCATTCAGCTGATTCATTTAAACAACTGATTCATTCAGAAACAAAGCAAGTGACTGTGTTTATGAATGAATCACTGAATTATTGACTCGCTTGATTCGTTCAAAACTGTGGATTCACTCAGTAGCGAATCACTGCTGTGTGTTGAACAGAGATGCTCAGCGGTTCTGCTGTGGCTTTGATTGGAACCATTTTCATTTGTGAAATAAATCAAAACAGACAATGGTGAAAAGATTGTTTAAAACGTGTAAAGTCACATTTGCAATCATGAATCAGTAGTAAAGCAGTTCTGTGGAAGACAACAGTGGTGTTTTTTTTTAGATATTCAGTATTCATTCAGTTCAGTGAAGCTGAAGGAAATCCAGTTGTTGGCGTTTTGTGTTGACGATGATCATGTTCTCTGTTCACTCAGCTGGAGAACCTCATGCTGGATAAAGACGGACATATTAAAATCACAGACTTTGGTCTCTGTAAGGAGGGAATCACAGATGAGGCCACCATGAGAACATTCTGTGGAACCCCAGAATACCTTGCACCGGAGGTACTGAACGACCCACACGCTCAACAGTGGACCTCACGATGATAGTTTAAACAAAAAATCATTGAAACATTAAAATCACAACTTATCCTAATGTCTTTGGCTTAAACTACATACATAGAATGCGTCACATATGGTGTGACCTTTTGGCCTTTATGACCTTTGGGTTACCTGGTATTGTAATGGAGGGACACAAACCTCTCAGGTTTCATTAAAATACCTTCATTTGTGTTTTGAAGATTAACCAAACTCATACAGGTTTGAATGGGTGAGTAAATGATGACAAAAGGAGTTTTTGGTGAACTGTCCCTTTAAAATGGATTAAAATAAGAAAAAATAATCATTGAATAAGCTAAAAATTAAGATTTGTCTCACTGTCATTCACCCCTCAACAGCTGTTTTTGTCTTGGTAAAACCAGGATTTACTTGGAATTTGTGTTTTGTTTTTTGTTTTTTTTAATTTAAAAAAATCTGAATACAGCGTGCATTTTTATTATTAATATAATTTATTTTTTAATTATGTCAAACTCTAAAATATTTTAGCAGTAATTTTTTTTTTTTTTTTGTCCTATTCTGGTAAATCACAAATTACTTGCAAAACACTTGAAAAGTAATGCAGGAACCCTAAAAAACATTATGATTTTTGTAATCCATGTGTCTCATTTATATAGAATGAGAAAATGATCCTAAATGTTTATGACAATTTCTGAAATGTTCCTACAAATGATTTATAAAACATCCATATGCACAAAAATGCCTAAATATATTACATGTTCCTAAATTGCCATGACATCGCAAAGCTCATTTGCATTTATAATGATGTTAACGTGTATATATTGTGATAGTTGTCTTTATGACATATGTGACTGATCACAACACCAGTCATAAATATCACGGGTATATTTGTAGCAATAGCCAAAAATACATTGCATGGGACAAAATTATTGACCTTTATGCCAAAAATCATTAAGATCATGTTCCATGAAGATATTTTGTAAATTTCCTACCGTAAGTATATCAAAACATAATTTGATTAGTAATATGCATTGCTAAGAACTTAATTTGGACAACTTTAAAGACGATTTTCTCAGTTTTCTCTTTTTTTTTGTTCCCGTGTGTGTGTTCAGGTTCTGGAGGACAACGATTACGGCCGTGCGGTGGACTGGTGGGGTCTGGGAGTGGTGATGTACGAGATGATGTGCGGACGCCTGCCCTTCTACAATCAGGACCACGAGCGGCTCTTCGAGCTCATCGTGATGGAGGAGATTCGTTTCCCCAGGAACCTCTCGCCTGAAGCCAAAGCGCTGCTGACCGGCCTGCTGAGGAAAGACCCCAAACAGAGGTCAGCATCACTCATATGTATATATATGACTGGAGCTCATGATGGTGTGATCAGGTGACATTGTGAACCCTTCTGATTGGCTACAGGCTCGGAGGTGGTCCTGATGATGCCAGAGAAGTGATGGGGCACAAGTTCTTCACCTGTATTCACTGGGAGGATGTGGTGCAGAAGAAGGTGATTCTGATCGTGAGTTTGCGTTGAAGGGCTTGGATGCTGGTTCTCGTGCTGACGTCTGGTTTCTGGTTTCTTTTGCAGCTGGTGCCGCTCTTTAAACCGCAGGTGACGTCAGAGACGGACACGCGCTACTTTGACGACGAGTTCACAGCGCAGAGCATCACTGTTACACCGCCAGACAAGCGTAAGTCCCTCGCACAAACTTCATGAAAACTCTTAAATGGTATAACAAACATCTTAAACTTTTTTTAATGGAAATAATACGAGGTGAGAGCTATTTTAGCGCGAGCACAGTGTTTTGGGGGAACAATAGTTTTGAGAGCAAATGCAAAGTTTCTTTTAAGAATACAAATATTTTACGAGCGAACAAATGTTTTGCAAGAGAACCCACAGTATTCTCAGGGAAACGCAAATGTTTTACGAATAAATGCAGATGTTTTATGAACAAATGCAGATGTGTTGCAAACAAACAAATATTTTGCAAACATGTTTTATGAACAAATGCAAATCTTTTGCAAATAAATGCAAGTGTTTTGCAAGCAGACATAAATGGTTTACGGATGAACAATGTTTTGCAAAAATGTTTTATGAACAAATGCACATCTTTTGCAAACAAATGCAATTGTTTTATGAACTAACACAAATGCTTTATGAACAAACAAATGTTTTGCAAACAAATGCAAACATTTTACGAATCACAGCAAATGTTTTACAAACTAATGTGGATGTTTTATGAACAAATGCATATGTTTTGCAAACATGTTTTATGAGCAAATGACAATTTTTAATGAACGGAAATGTTTTATAAATGAACACAAATTGTTTTGCAAACAAACATGCATGTTTTGCAGACATGATTTACAAATGCAAATGTTTTGCAAACATGTTTATAAACAAACGCAAATGTTTTGTGTACAAACGCAAATGTTTTATGAATGAACACAAATGTTTTGCAAACAAACATGCATGTTTTGCAAACGTTTTATGAACAAACGCAAATGTTTAGCCAACAAACGTTTTTGCAAACATGTTTTACAAGCAAATGCAAATGTTTTATAAATGAACAAATGTTTTGCAAACATGTTTTATGAACAAATGCAAATGTTTTACAAACATGTTTTACAAGCAAATGGCAATTTTTAATAAATGCAAATGTTTTATAAACAAACAAAAAATTGTTTGTAAACAAACATGCATGTTTTGCAGACATGATTTACAAACGCAAATGTTTTGCCAGCAAACAAATGTTTGCTCCTAAATTTTTCAATTTAAGTGCACATGCCCATGGTAAGTGTCAAGCCCTGCTGCCCTCCCGTGTTTGCTGTGTGCATGATGAAGTGTGTTTGTTGTGTGATGAATGCTGTGCTTATGTTTCAGTGAACCGTCAGGATGTGGAGGAAGCCGGGCCGTGCGCTCACTTCCCGCAGTTCTCTTACTCTGCCAGCATACGAGAGTGACGGACAGAAACCCAGACTCGTCTCTGCTGACGACCGTCCCATAATGCATCATGATGGACTCTGAGTGACCGACAGCACAGGTGGAGCTGAAGTCACGTGGTGTGTTTCAGTGTACAGATGGATCTCTCTCTCTCTCTCACTTAATGAATGTATCGATCAACTACCGGTGCTCAGAATGTAAAGCCGAACACACTGCTGTCATTACCATCTCATAATCGTACGTCTGGATGTTGAACAGCACGTGATTTCACTCACGGGCTCACAGAGAAACACTAAGTGTCATGATTAGAAGTGCAACAAAGTGCTACAAACATTAAAGACTTTCAGCCTGTCCTTCAGATTCTCTGAGGTTTCAGTACAACCCTCCTCATCGCCGTCTCGTTTCATCCTGCTCGTGTGTTTTAGCCTCAAATCTGCTTCATCTCTTCACCGTAAAAAAAAAACCCAGATTAAATGTTTCTACACACCCGACCAACATGCAAAACACAAGATAACATCTGAACGTTATGTAAAGTAATTTTCAGATCTCCACACATTCAGCCTGTGCAACATTCTCTAAATCATCATTTTGTTTTAAGTGTAAACAGTTTGATCATAACAGAAACTAAATGCATCACGTTTATTAACCACAACAGCCAAAACAAAACTGCAACGTTTCACTTCCTAGTTTGATGTCTCATAGTTTCACTCATTAACCCTATAAAGCTGCTGTATCATATTTAATATGCACATTTCTACGGTCTCAACGTGATCAATCTACTCCATGTCTTCTGTCGTCTGATTGATAGTTTAGCTTTTTTTTTATCCAGTCAAACCACTGGTAGACTAAACAAAAATTCATGGCAGCTGTAAAGTAGTGATTGTCCAACATGACTGAATGACTCTGCCTTTTCTCCACTGCCACAGAGGATGTGTTAAATTGAACATTAAGAATTGATACTAGAGGTACTACCGTAAGGAAAGACACATTTTCAGCAAGCAGATCTCTGTTCATTCATGTGCTCTCATTTCATTCATGGTGAGCTGGCGCTGACGCACAAAGGAAATATGTTGTATAAAACTAGAAATTGTAATGCATACACATACGCATTCTCATACACATGTAAGTAGTTTTTTTTAGTATGTTATGGAAGCCAGTTTCCGCCACTGAATAAAAAAAATTTGACATTTTATTTTACAATTCTGACTTTTTTCTCATAATTACTATTGTGTATTAATAAGTCAGAATTGTGAAATCTAAACTAACAATTGCAGGTTATAAAGTCCAATTTTGAGGAGAAAAAAAAGATTATATGTTCTCAGAATTGTGAGTTTATAGCACAATTCTAACTTAATAACATGCAATTGCAATTCTGAGGAAAAAAAAGTCAGAATTGCTGAGTTTATATCTTACAATTCTGACTTTATTTCTCAGAATTGTCCTGCTATTATCACACAATCCTGAGAAAGTCCAAATTGAGAGGTGTAATTGTAAGATAAAAAGTTGCAATTACCAAAAATAAAGACAAAATTATTACCAAATAATAATTAATGCCAAATATAAAGATGAAAAAATGCTGTATGAACTATTTATGTTAAATATGGTCTGAGTATCTACTGAGAGGTTTGGAAATTTGAGTCTGGAAAAGTATGGAATTTTGAAATGGAAAATGTGTAGGAACTCAGCCTCCAAAACATCTCACATCTTTTGAGGAATGTTTATTTGTTCATCTCTCACTCATCACTGGACTGCATTGCATTATATGTTTGGATCGTTTCAATCTCATCTTGCTAACACATAATTTCAGTAAATTATAATTCCACACAATTTCAGCATATAAATATCAGCATCTGCAGCAAATTCATATTTTTCTCACTTTATTTTGATTAAAGGTTCCTTAAACTCTTGTATTTCAAATGATAAATTTAATATGTTAGGGTTTACCTGTCATTGACATGCTAATAACTAAAGTCTACACGTTAATCACATTACCGGTAGCAGTAATTTATTTTTATTTTTTTCAAATGGCGAACAGTTCATTTAATAATCGTTTTTAATGATTAAATAACGTTACGTCACGTCGTTTTACCTGAAAAACTAAAATTAATAATTAACTTGTGTTTTTCGATCGTGACGTGCTGCGCCGCTGTCAAGTGTGAACCAATGAGGTTCGAGGAGTCGTCATGTGATCAAAACAGGAAGTGCGGTGCCGCTGGATTCGGTGTGATGATTGATTGTCACGGGTCTCTATGAGAAAGCGCAGTTGCTGCTGTTTGCTCGCTGTCATCATGGCAATAATCCTCTTCATCATGTTCATGTGCGGCTTCATCAGCTCTCACGTGAGTCTGATCGATCGACCGATCGATGTGGAGGTTGATCGATAAATATTCGGTATTTAATGCCACGACACACCTGAGTTTATAACATCACATGATGTGTTTGTTTAAATACTAAATGATTATCGTTTTATTTCACAGAATGCCATAGTACTACCATGGTACAGGTCCATAAACCATGGTATTACTGTGGTGCTGTGGTATTTCCGGACTAGTACAATGATACTTCTGGTACTTTTTATTAGTAGAACAAACAAACTGATGAATACCATTAGAATAGCATAGTACATGTGTAACATACCTGATATTACCACAGTGTCCACGGTAATATCGCGGTATTTGCGGGTTGTTTGTGTATTGTTGGTTCAGTGAAGGAAGGTTTGATGTGTCTGGAGATGATCTGTCATGTTGTTTGTTTTCAGGCGAGTGTGGCGTTGAGATCTCGGAGTGATTTCAGGGTTTCTGGTCGAGTGCTGTATAAGCTGGACATCTCCTGGCCCAAAAACCCCGAGCATTTCACCGGACAGGTGTTCGGAGTGGCTGTCAATCATGTGGCCGGTCTGGTGTATGTGGCTCAGGTGAGTCAGGAAGAGGAATGTCAACTCGCAATTGTGAGAGATATTGGAACCACAGTTCAGAAATGAAAAAAAGGCAGAATTACAAGAGGGCATTAGACTACTTTAAACACACAAGGTTAAAATTTCAAGATAAAAACTTGAGAAGAAAAAGCACAATTGCCAAACACATAATTGGCGGAAGAAAGTTGCAAATTTGCTGCAAAAATTGCAATATATATTTTTTTATTATTGTGGCTAGAAAAAGAATTTTGAGGTTAAAATGTAACATTTTGAGAAAAAAGACAGAATTGCGGCATAAACACAGTTTGAAAGAAAAGTTACAATTGCAAGAACTCAAAATTTGAGAAGAAAAAGGGCAGAAATGCTAAAATTTAGGGAAAAATGTCAGAATTGGGAGATGTTAACTCAGAACTTGCTAATTAAAACTTGCAGTAACTTTTTAATTTTTTTATTGTGCCCAAAAAATTGAGATAAAAACGTAACATTTCAAGAAAAAAGGCGGAATTGCAACAAACACAATTTGAGAAAAAGGTTAAAATTGCAAGATAAAAATTAAGCAGAAAACGGCAGAATTAAAACTTGCAATTACTTTTTAATTTTTTACTGTGGCTGGAAAAAATTGTGAGATAAAAAGAAAGAAGAAAAAGGCAGAATTGCGGCATTAACTCATAATTTAAGGAAAACACTGAATTGTCAGATATAAACTTGTGATTTAAAAAAAAAAAGGACAGAATTGCAAGATGTAAAAGCAGTTTCAGAAAAAATGCGAGATGTGAACTTAAACGCTGCTAAATAAAACTTGCAATTACTTTTTTTCTGTGGTGGAAGAAAAAACTGAACTGCAAGATATGAACTCACAATTTTGAGGGGTAAAAAAGGCAAAATCGTGTCAAAAACATTGAGAAAAAGAACTGCAGAATTGCAAGATAAAAAACCCACAATTCACAGAAAAAAAGGGAGAATTATGACATAACTTATATTGTGAGATATAGCCACAATTACTTTAAAAAAATTGAATTTGTTTCAGAGTGTCCATCAGTTGTCACGCTTCATCCTGACGAGGTCCCCATGTTCCTGTGTGTGTGTGTGTTCATTCCTGACAGAGAGGTGATAACATCCCTAAAGTGCTGGTGTTCAGCACGGATGGAGACTTCCTGCAGGCCTGGAACACCAGCACTCTGGAAATGCCTCATGGGATTTTCCTGGCCAACGCATCTGCGGATCCAACAGTGTGGATCACGGATGTCGGGAATGGTGGGTTTTCTCTGCTCAGATCTGTGCGTGTGTTATGGCGTGTGACTAACACAAATGTGTGTGTGTTTCAGGGCCGTATGGACACACGATTAAGCAGTATTCTCCATCAGGGAAGCTCCTGCAGGTTCTGGGATCTCCTGGGAAAGCCGGATCGTCGCTCAGTCCGCTCCAGTTTGACCAGCCGGCTGAAATATTCGTCCACAGTTCTGGAGAAATCTACATTGTGGACGGAGACGGCGGCATGAACAACCGCCTGATCAAACTGTCCAGAGGTGCAATTTTATGTTTAAGTTCTTAGCGATGCATATTACTAATCAAAAATTAAATTTTGATATATTTACAGGAAATTTACAAAATATCTTCATGGAATATGATCTTTACTTAATATCCTAATGATTTTTGGCTATGGTATTAGTATGGATTTATATGTGAAAATGTTCATACACAGATGAGTGAACGTGACACATCGATTGGTTTGTGGTGTTTGTGTGTCAGATCTGCAGGTGTTGTGGATGCATGGAGAGAAAGGACAGGGACTCGCTCAGTTCTACATCCCTCACAGCGTGGCCGTCGACAGCTACCAGAGGGTTTGTGTCACTGTTCCTTCTCACTTCATCAGATTCGCAGAAATGTGTCATTCCATCACTGTCTCACCAGTGGATCCTCTGCGGTGAATGGGTGCCGTCAGAATGAGAGTCCAAACAGCTGATAAAAACACACAATAATCCACAAGTAATCCACAGCACTCCAGTCCATCAGTTCACATCTTGAGAAGACTAAAGATTTAAAGTTTAGAGCTGTTTTGGCTTGTAAACGGTGCTTGATCTGTGCAGATTTCTCTCCTGATTCAGACCAGACCAGTTTTTCACTGGAGGAAGTGTTATTATGGATCATGGACTTGTATTCAGTCGATTGGATCAAATTAAAAGAGACATTCATTTTCGAAATTCGACGTGGCTTATAATAATTTTAAAAAGCACGTAGTGATGGTGAAACGGAGCTTTCCGTTTCAACAGTTAGGAATTAGTTAAACCATTGCGTTGCAAAATGATTCACTGTTTTGAAGCATTTCAAATGGACCGCGTAGCATGAATCGTTTGATTCAGATCGGGACTTAAAATCGCGGATCATGAATCATTTGATTTGGATCAGGACTTCGGAGCGGGTTTGCAAATTGAATGATTCGCGATCCGTGCACCGATTCCATATCTGAAATGATGGTTAGCGAATCATTATTCAGGTCGAGACTTTGGAGCGCGGATCACGAATCACTAATTATTTAATTCAGACCGGAACTTCAGAACGGGTTTTCGAATCTTTTGATTTATATCGGAAATTTGGAGCATGGATCGCAAATTATGTGATTCAGATCAGAACATTGGAGCGGGTTCGTGAATCATTTGATTCAGACTGAAAAATTGAAGCGGATTTGTGAATCATTTGGTTCAGATTGGAACATTGGAGCAGGTTCGCGAATCATTTGATTCAGACTGGAAAATTGAAGCAGATTCGTGAATCATTTGATTCAGATTGGAACATAGCAGGTTCTCAAATTGTTTTATTCGGACCAGAACTTCAGAGCGGGTTTGCGAATCTTTTGATTCAGATCATAACATAAGAGCTGGTTCACAAATCATTTGATTTAGATCGGAACATTGGAGCGGATTTGTGAATCATTTGATTCATATCGGAGCACCGGAGCGGGTTCGCAAATCATTTGATTCAGATTGGAACATAGCAGGTTCTCAAATTGTTTGATTTGGACCAGAAATTCAGAGCGAGTTTGCGAATCTTATAATTCAGATCATAACATAGGAGCTGGTTTGCGAATAATTCGATTCAGATCGGAACATCGGAGCGGGTTCGTGAATCAGATTTCTCTCCGGATTCAGACCAGATCACTTTTTCACTGGAGGAACCATTATTATGGATTATGGACTCGCTGGTATTTTAGTTAAAAATGTCTTGATGGATTTGTTTCAGCTTTTGTCTTCTCAAGATGTGAACTGATGGACTGGAGTGGTGTGGATTACTTGTGGATTGTTGTGATGTTTTTATCAGCTGTTTGGTCTCTTATCCTGACGGCACCCATTCACTGCAGAGCATTTTTTTAAGCTCATTTTTAGCAAATTTTCGTTTTTTTGCTGAACTACTCCTGTGAGATCCTGTTCGACAGCATTACTGCAGTCAGATGGGTTGTGAATGTAGTTTCTGTTGACTGTTGCCGTGTTATCCGAGCTGTATTTCTCTTCATATGTTCCTGTGCGTTCAGGTGTGGGTCGCAGACAGAGGAAACAAGCGCATCCAGGTGTTTAACTCGGTGACGGGCGACTGGCTCGGCTCGTGGGGCAGCTGTTTTAAAGAGGACGCGCCGTACTCCGTCAGGTACGCTGAACCCCTGCCTTCTCCAGGCCGTATCGTAGATGTTTTTGCTGTAACGATGTGTTTCTGACCTGCAGACTCACGCCGGACCAGAAGTACATGGTAGTGGCTCAGTTAAACACCAATCAGGTGACGCTGCTGGAGGCTCCGCCCGTGGGCATCATCGGTCAGTGTCAGGTGATCAGCACCATACAGCTGGCCGAGGACGTCAAACCGCACCTGGTGGAACTGGATCTGAAGACCGCAGCGCTGTATGTGGCTGAAATTGGAGCCAATCAGGCGCAGAGGTTCATTCCTGTAACAGCCGCCGGTGTTTAGATGTTCAGAGTCGCTCCTGATTACAGACAAATCAGACATCCAGCACTGAAACCTGTTTGATTTGAGGTTGAAACGGTGAGCAGCGCTCATGAATATTTAGTTTACAGTCGCACTACAGTCGGCATCTGACGGCTTCATTCAAATCAGAAATATAATGTTGGTTTCAGATGATTTTCATAAAGGAATAAAGGGATCAGAGAAGATTGATGTGTTTTTCACAGCACTTTTATATTGTTATTGTGGGTATGGTGCTTATGTTTAATCTTGTGAAATCATGTGAATTTATATGATAATTTAAGCTTTGTATATAAATGTATTATTTCTATGTTTTGTCATCTTGATCTGTCACGACCCAAATCTCACATTACAGTTTTGACTTTAAAAAGCGATGCATGTCGAGAGTTCCTGTGAAGAATTGTATTGGTATCCTGCGATTGTGCCATGATTTTATGATGATGTTCATCATTTTAATTTGCAGTGATTGGTTTGATGAGTATCTGTGGTGATGGTTGTGGTTTAGTTTAGCATCAGCTGTTTACAGTGTTGGAGATGTGATTGTGATTGTCATGTGACTGAAATCTTTTAACTGGAACACGTCAAATGAAAATGTTCTGTTTGAAGTCAATAAACTGAGATGGGCTTTAATTTGTGTTGATATTTTATTTGTAAACATCATACTTGTTTCGCGTATTTTAGTTAATGTCATAAAACTAAGCAGCAAAGCGAGTGATAGTACTAACAGTGTCCTGTAAACATATGAAGACGCGAAAAGAGGAACAGACAAAATGGTTCAATTGAATGAGTCATTTACGCTGGAACCGTGATGGTTCGCGAATCATTCAGGTCGGAACTTTGGAGCGCGGATCGCGAATCAGTAATCATTTAATTCAGATCGGAACTTTAGAACGGGTTTTCGAATCTTTTGATTCAGACCGGAATATTGGAGCGCGGATCGCAAATCAATTAATTTACATCAGAAATTATTTGATTCAGATCAGAACATTAGCGGGTTCCCGAATCTTTTGATTTAGATCAGAATATCGGAGCGCGTTCGTAAATCATTTAATTCAGTTCATAACTTCGAAGCGGTTTCGCGAATCTGTTGATTCAGATCGAAACATCTGAGCGGGTTCGCGAATCATTTGATTCCGATCGAAACATCTGAGCGAGTTCGCGAATCATTTGATTCAGATCGAAACATCTAAGCGGGTTCGCGAATCATTTGATTCAGTTCATAACTTCGGAGCGGGTTCGCAAATCTTTTTTCTGATTTTTTAAATTAAAAAGTAGAAAACATCAAACCGTTAGTACAGTTATAAAAACAAAACAAAGTACTATACTCAAATACAAATCCCTTAAGAAAATTAACTGCTTTTTTACTAATGTAAAAGTGTAACCATGTTTTTTGTATAACCACAGTTTTATTACAAATACTATGTTAAACTATGGTTAGTGTAACAAAACTATGGTTAAATTTGTGGTCCAAAGAAAATATATTTAAAACAGAAGACAGAAATACTGAGAAAGATGCGGTTTGTGCAACATTTAATGCTATGACTTTATGAATTATATAAATTCTGATCTATATACAAAGTTAAAAAATAACAAAAGAAAACTAAAGCTGAATGTACATAGATATTTACCACTACATTTTAACGGAATGCATAAACACAAGACAATAGCGCGCGCCCTAGTTCGCTTGAACGCGCGTCTGTCCAGCGCACAAAAGAATGTCAACAATGACGACGGGCATCTTCTGAAAGCTGCCCGACACAGTGCCTGATCGTATTCAGGCGAGCTCAAATGTTTATTTTTTGTTAACTAACATTACTTAAATCCGCGTTAAAATGTATTAGCAACTATCAACATGTATAATCCCTTCATATTTATTTAGTTTCAACGTTTTCTTTCGCTATTTTGGGCTTTTCCCGCGGGCAGCTGTGAGCGCGGCCCGAGTGTTTTGGCGTCGGATAAACATGGCGGAGCTGAAGGACTGTGCAGAACTGAAGGTAAGTGCAAATTTAAGCACACAGCTGGCATTATAAATGACACAGCGATGTCTTTACTGGTGATCGACTGTGATTTCACAAGCACACTCGGTTCGGCCGTGAGCGCAGCGGCTCGGGTCTGTGTTTGTGTATGTGATGAGTGAAACTCCAGACAGGCTAATGGCTAAAGCTAACCTTCTGCACACAACACTGAATAAAAACCCACGACAGAGAAACAGCGCTTCACACGCGTTAGTGTTTATTAAACACCTGTGTTTTCTGCCAAACATGTCTGTTAATGTGCTGTCTGGTGAAATACTCCGACCAAACTGAGCGTTTATCGCGATTATATTGATTCGACTCCATTATATGTAAAAGTGAGACCAAAACAAACGCTGATTTCAGATCAGATGACATTCAGCACTCATTCACACTAAAGCAGAATAAACACACGGATCTCAGCTGGTCGCATCTGTAATTAGCTTTTTAAACTGTCAGAATGAAGCGGTTCTACACATCAAACAAACACCTGGAACGAGCTCATGTTTTATGCAGGAATGGGCGGGGCGAGCGGATTAACGGGATTTTATATGCAAATATGCGCGGGCATTTGTTAATATACGCACACGACGTCATATAAATGTTATTTTGTGTGTCTTGTTGCATATTAGTTTTCAAAAATGGTTTTGTTTGTTAATTAAAAAAAAAAACTAAGAAAAGTGTTTTCATGATCTGCACCATTAAAATTCCTTCATGTCGTTCATCCTAAATGCCTGTGATGATGTTTTCCTCTGAAGGATTTTTTGAAGATCATTGGCTCTTAGAGATACAGAGAGTTTGCAGCATCAGTCGCATCTGTCAGAGGTCAGTGTGTTTAATTGAATAGTTCAGACAAAAATTAAAATCTTTTGAAAATGTGCTCACCCTCAGGCCATCCAAGATGAGTGTGTTTCTTCATCAGATTTGGAGAAATGTGTCATTCTATCAGTTGCTCACCAATGGATCCTCTGCAGTGAATGGGTGCCGTCAGAATAGGAGTCCAAACAGCTGATAAAAACATCACAATAACTTAAAACTTGGCTATGATATGAGTCCATGATCCATAATAACGCTTCCTCCAGTGAAAAAGTGTTCTGTTCTGAATCAGGAGAGAAATCTGCACAGATCAAGCACCGTTCGCAAGCCACAACAGCTTTAAACTTCAAAGCTTTTGTCTTCTCAAGATGTGAACTGATGGACTGGAGTGGTGTGGATTACTTGTGGATTATTGTGATGTTTTTATCAGATGTTTGGACTCTCATTCTGACGGCACCCATTCACTGCAGGGCACTGTCAGTTGGTGGAGCAAGTGATGGAATGACACATTTCTACAAATCTAATGAAGAAACAAACTCATCCTAATTCTGGATGGCCTGAGAGTGGGCACATTTTCTTTTTTGGGTGAACTACTCCATGTGCTGTGTCATATATGTGTGATTCTGATGTCTGCTGTGTGTGTAGTTGATGATTCAGCAGGAGAAGCCGTTGGCGGGCAGCATGCCGGTGGTTTGGCCCACGCTGCTCGACCTCAGCAGAGATGAATGCAAACGAATCCTGCGCAAACTGGGTGAGACTCACAGAACCGTATAATCTGTGCTGCTGTATGTGCTGATCGTGAGTTCACGTGTGTGTCGTGTGTTTGTGAGTTCAGAGCTGGAAGCGTACGCCGGCGTGATCAGCGCTCTGCGCGCTCAAGGAGATCTCACGAAAGACAAGAAGGAGCTGCTGGGAGAACTCACTCGAGTGCTGAGGTGCGACACGTCATCACACGACACAGATGTGTTTTATTTTTAAATCAAATGTTTGGGTTGTTTTTTTTGTCTGGTTAAACCCCACAAGCTCACATGTAGACCCGCCTCCTCTGTTGAGTGTCACACCCACATTTCAACATCCAATCAGCAGGCAGCAGATAAAACTAATCCCGCTCTATATGTGTTCTTTGTGGATAATCAGTTTCAGTCACAATACAGAACAGAACAATACAGTCACAAATCGTCTTTCATTTCATCGTAACTACAGAGTGTTGGATATCTAATGTTTT